>CAOJBJ012371670.1:0-10367 GCA_948291685.1 Euphorbia celastroides | reverse complement strand
AATTTTGTTATCTGTATACTATTCGGATAATGTTAATTATTAATACTTAACTCTCTTTTTCTCTGCATTTTCCTTTCTTGCTTTCGTTATTACTTTTCCAGCAGCCTTGACTGTTTGATCTTTAATTTAAATATTTCCATTACCAAAAGCTTGCAAATTGATCATTTCGGGTTAGAACTGTGAGAAAACACTCCGGCCGTTGTTATGATTCAAGAATCAGTTCATAATTTCTGTAGTTTTTCTTCTTTTAAAATTCAGTTTTACTTATGGGAAAAGTTTATTTAATTGACTGGTTAGCATCCCCAACCGAGGGAAATTTTCATCTACAATTTGGGAAAAGAGTTTCAGGGATTAAATTATTATAGTTACTGTAAGCTAATTAAATTAGATGTATGGCTATCTAAGCTAATTCATTTAGTTAATAATTGAGCCTTCAAGGAAAGTCCACTCCTTATATCGTGAATCCAATATCCAAATCTCCACGTGTAACTGTAAGACAAGAACACCGTCAGAAGGACTGGCCGTTTTATCAGCAAGGCCTCTCTGATGGTTAAGTAAGATTCGGGATAAGGTGAACATTGTATAGTGAAAGTGTAGAGAGAAAGTTAACCTCATATTCCTGTAGAGCTCCTTTTATAGGGAGCTTGGAGAGGCTCGTAGGGACCATTGGTGACGTGGCGTCTGATAATGATGGGGTTTTGACACGACCGGACAGTCTCCTTGTATTTTTCAGGACACGTCACGCTTACAGTACTGGTTTCAGGTACTGTTATTACAGTATTGTCGAGTGGCATGGCGCGTACTTGCTCCGTGGATTATATTCTTGTCGTTATCGGGCTGGCGCTCCTCAGCGAGGTGGTGAGCCTTTTGGCGGCGAGCTCGGGGGTTCCCAAAGTGGTGTCTGGGGCCGAGCTCCTTTAGGGTTAGCTTGGCTCGGGTACTGTCGAGCTGTATCTCTCTTATTGTTATCAGATGTGCCCCGCGAACTCGAATTTCGGCTCTTTAGGGTCGAATACTGCGACGGAAAAATTATTGAGATTTTTCTTTACTTATGCAAAGATGTCCCCCCTCCCCAGCTCGGAACCCAACTCTTTAGAGTTGGTGGCTTGGGAGGAAAAAAATTATTGAGATTTTTCTTTACTTACGCAAAGATGTCCTCCCCAGCTCGAAACCCAACTCTTCAGAGTTGGTGGCTCGAGAGAGTGCACGACACTAAGATGCAGCTGCGCCGCAGCGAGTAACTCCTTTGGGGCGGTTTTCGGCTGTGGAGTAAACGCGCGCGTCCTTTGACTTTCTCACTCGTACGTGGTGCGCCATCTGTCATGCTGTCTTTTCAAATTCAAATCTCGCCTATATATATCGTACTTCCTATCTCCTTTTTTTTCTTTACGCTTCTGATCATTTCTTCCTGCTTCCAGTGATTTCCAGCGATTTTCTTACCGTAAACTTCGATTTCTGAATTCCCATAACTCCGGTGAGAATCTTTTTTCTTCTTGCTTATTTTACTTCTGCGCTTTTCTTTTTTTATGTCCTTTCTTCCGCACTTGGGCACTCCTCCTTCCATTCCTTCCTCGACGATCTCAAATTCTGTAAACTCTTATCGCATGGCTTTAGATCCCGCAATGGACCCCAAATATCATGAAGTGCAGCCCCCTTCTTTCGCCATACCCAAATGCGGTATCAAATATACCCGCAAAGACGTCACAACTTTTGATGTAAAACTTCACGTTTTAAATCCCGAGAAAGGGTACCGGTGCTGGAGAAACCGCCTGTTCCGGCCGCCAATTCCACGATCTTTGTCCCCTCTGCTTGCCCTCAATCGCGCGCGGATGTTTATTGTCAGCAACTGAGCGACTTGAAGGGTTTAGTCGCCGTGGTGCCAGGGCCTTCAGATCGGATGGCTTAACCTCCCGAGGGTCACTTCGCCGTGTTCACCTTGCAAATTGACTAGGGAATGCAGCTTCCGTTAAGCTACGCCATTAGCTCTATCCTAGACGAATTTGGTGTTTGTCCCGGCCAGATTGTTCTGAATTCGTGGCTGATAATGAGCACCTTGGAGCGGGTTTGTAATGACCTACGTTTGTGGTTAGACGACATGGTTTTTTAAAGATTTTACACCCCGAAGTGTAATAAGTCTGGGGATTTGCTATATTGGGCTCCGGGATGAGCTAATCGCCCAAGTTGTATACTCCCATTAAAAAGATGGAGAAATGGAAGAACGATTGGTTCTGGGTGAAATTGGCGACATGAAAGCAAAAGGGATTTATCTATCCGAAGGGTAGGTTTCCCTTCTCACTCGTGTGGAACGCGAAGCCCTCGGCCAAATATTATTGGCGCCCGGACTGCTCTTTATGGAAAGTTCAAGCGCAAACGATCCAAATATTGGAACAGCTCACTCCGGACTGAATTGGATATCCTCAAGCCACGTAGAACCTGCGCAACAACCGGATTATGTACCAACGAACCGGGGACAACCGCCTCACCATCGTCTCCGTCTCCGCTTTTCATAAGTACACTTTCTTTGTGTATTTTGCTTATTACTGCTTTCCTGCGTGTAGGTATGGCTAGACTCAACTCGTTTGCCAGTAAATTGCTAGAAATCCGCCTGCGGACCCAGCAAATGGAAGAGGAGCGGAAAAAGAAAGCCGCCGAAGAGCAAGCACAAGGAACTCTTGGTTCGCTCGAGGCCGAGATAGATGGCTATGCAGAAGCTAGCCAGGGAGAAAATACGGGCACTAGCAGCTCGGTGAATGTGCTTGGTTTTGCTGAGACTCCAACTCAGTCCGCTGCTCTGGCCGAGCCCATTACTACTATCGCGCCGGCGTCTATTGAGGAGATTATCCCTTCTCAAACTCTTTCTACACCCACCGTCGCTCCTCGAGTCGATTTGATTACTCTTGAGGAGCCAATAATACCCTAGGAGACAACGGTCACAAAGGGAGATGGGGCTCCCGCCCCTCAAGACACCGCTGCTGCCAAGAATACTATTATCAGTATGGCACTGGTTTCTTCCATCGTGGAGAAAACCAAAAAGAGATCCCAAGATGACAAAGGGAAAATCAAAGTGTTTGTTTCCTCGGAGGCCACTCTTTCGGATACTAGCTTGCCGAAACGTGCATGACTCGATGCAGAGCAGGATGTGGAATTGGTGGCGCTGCCCTTAACAAAGGAAGAAGAAGTAGCTCGACAGCTAGTCTATCCTCCCAAGGTAACTTTGCATAGTCTCCCCTTTGTGGTTAGTTCATTTGCTAACTTCTTAATTTTCAGGGATGGGTTAAGCAGTACGGGGATAAGGTTACTCCGAACCATCCCGAGGTTGTGAACGAGTTTATCCGTTTCACCCGCCTTCCTGTAGGGAAAGACGCAGCTCACGAACTCGGGGAAGTAGGAATTTTGAAACAGTTGCAGAGCAGTGCCATCCAGGTATTTCTTCTCGTACTATGTATCTTTTGAACTAAGGCTGGCTTGCATTTTGTTGCTATGCTGAGCTTTTCATTGTCTTATTATCGTTAGTTTCTCTCTGATGCCTCTTGGGCGGAGTATTTTGCGGAAGAGCGCCATAAAGAGGCCAAGACTCTGGTCGTTAAGGCTTCACGGGATGAGATAGAGCAACAAAGACTTAAGGATCACGCTGAGTCAGTGAAGAAAAAATCCAAAGAGGACAAGGCTTCTTTCGATAAGCTGATGGATGAGCTGAAGAAAGCTTCAGAGAAAGCAGATGAGACTCATCACGCTGCCCTGGATGCCAAGGATAAGGAGATCATTGAACTAAGGAGACCTTTAGAGCAAAGCTCAATGAGGGTCAACGACCTGGAAGCCACTCTGGAGGAAAAGAACCTTGTTCTGGAGAAGAACGAAAAGAGGCACAGAGAGAAAACAACGGTCTTTAACGCTTTGAGGGATACTTATGGCCTTCTCTTGCAGAGGTGGAGGGCTGCCTATCGCCAGCGATTGAGCAAATACAAGGCACTGAAGCATCATTCGGCCAAGAAGCTTGAGGAAGTTCTGACCGAATGGGCAGAGTATCGGATGACTTACCGCTGCCAATTTCTCTTCAAGGTTAGAGAGCTTTTTCCCGAGGCCAATCTCAATGAGCTGACTAAGTTAAGCGACCCAAAGTTTGGAGCGGAGATCCCTATTTGGCCTGACAATGATCGAGTTCAGGGTGCCGAGTTAGAGGCGGTCATGGCCGAGATGGAAGCCGAAAACACCCAAAAGGTGCCTCAACCTACAGGTTCGGCTGCTACCTCCGCGCTCTCTGAATTTTTTGACGAGGGAGGCGAGGACAAGGTCAGCTTGCTTTTGGCCACTAACCCCAACGAAGTTCTGCCCGTCGAGTCGCCTCAATGATCTTATCTTTTTCTGCTTTGCTTTGTTTGATGTATTTTTTTTTTTAATTTTTATAGTCTGCCTTTGTGCAGTATTTCCTTATCAATGAAATATGATCTTTTTTCTTTCATCTTCATCGCATTGGGATTGTGGCTTTCACGCTTATCTTTGTTGGCATACGCTTAGTATGGTACTCTCGCTTGTGTTGCCTTGTATGTGTTTTTATCAGCTTGAGTTTAGTATTCTGAATACTGTTAGCTCATGTAGCCTGACATTTAGCTTAGTATTTAGAATATTATCTGCTTGTTTAGCCTTGTTATGAGTCGCTTAACGGTGCACTAGAGTTGTGTTTACCTCTTTCGGCTCGTTGTGTTAGCGTTTTGTGTGCGAGTGTTGTGTGGACTATTGACGTCCTAACACTCGTTTATTTAATTGCTTATCGCATGCTCATTCAACCTGGCTCTTAAACGCGGAGTCAGTGAGTCTCACAGGACTTTTAGCATTGTTTTTGCCTCGTTTGAGGGCTGTACATTACTTAAAAAAGACACCAAATGTAAAGGTAAAATATCAGCTCGCGAAACGCTGTTTCATTAAATAACTGAGTACATTGGCAGTAATTGCTTTGAAGGAATTAAAATTATATTCGCCTAGTATGGCAGCATGTGCCTTAGGGAAGTAAAAGAAACTGATGAACTCTGTGTAGCAGCTAGTGCTTAGGGTGAAGAAGGAGAATTGATGAAACCCTGTGTAACAGCTAGTGCGTAGGGTGATGACCCGGGCTGATCACTCTCCTGGGTAGAATTTCTTCAGGGCAGCCACATTCGACATCCTGTGAATGTCTTTCCCTTCTAGACTTTGCAACTTATATGTATTTAGGTCGATCTTCGCCTTTATCTTGAATGGCCCTTCCCAGTTAATACCAAAATTTCCCTAGCCTCCTCTTGCTCAGGAGGCCTCAGTGCTTCTTAGAACCAGTTCGTCGACCTGAAAGGTCCAGGCATGAACTATGCGGTTAAACACTGAGGCGATCCTCTGTCGGTAGGCTTCAGCCTGTACACCAACCTGCTCCCTTTTGGCCTCTAAATTGTCAAGGTTAGCCCACAGCGCTCCCTCATTTGGCTTGCAAGCTACATAGTGGAGGACCCGCTCTGTGGGGGTTTCGATGTCAGCTGGGATAACTGCTTCGGTGCCATAAGAAAGAAGGAACAGTGTCTCGCCAGTTGTAGTGCGGGGGGTCGTTTTGTAGCTCCATAGTACATTCGACAGCTCTTCCACCCATGAGGCTCCACTCTTCATAACTCACATTTTGAGCCCCTCCATAATGGTGCGGTTGGTTACCTCAGTCATCCCATCACTCTGGGGATAGGACACCGAGGTGAACCTCAGCTTGATGTCTAGGGCATCACAATAAGCTTTGAAGGCTTCGCAGTTGAACTGTGTGCCATTATCTGTAATCACGATATAGGGAATGCCAAATGAGTAAGTATGAATTTCTCAAAGAATTGAATTACCTGCTTGGGTAAAATGGTGGCTATTGGTTCGGTTTCGACCCATTTAAAGAAATGGTCTACCGCTACAATGATCCACTTCTTTTAGCATTGCGCTGGGGGCATAGGGCCAATGATATCTATTCCCCAGGTGAAGAAAAGCCAGGCTGACCTTATTGTTGTTCTAATCGTGGCTGGTACTCTGATGTTTCGAGCATAAGCCTGGCATCCTTTACATTCTTGCACCATGTTGGTGGCGTCTAGCTTCATAGTAGGCTAGTAAAGACCTAACAGCTTTGCCTTTCTTACCATGGCGTCCTTCTTCTCATGGCCTCCGCATATCCCTTTGTGCACCTTTCTCAGCACGTAATATGCCTCCACTTTGCCAATGCATTTCTTCCATGGGTGAGTCAATAATCTCCAGTACAAGGTTTCTCCGATGAGAGCGTACTGGTATGACTTTCTCACAATTTTTTGAGCTTCAATTGGATTTTCTAGAAGCTCGTTAGTTAACAGGTACCTCTTCATCGGGGTGAACCATTTATCTTCCTGTTCAATGACCATGACCTCCACACCCTGGTGAATACTTGGCAATTCTTAAGTTGCCACTGTGCAAGGAATTGAGTTCTTTCTGCATGGATTAGATGCGGCCTTAGTAAGCCTGTCTGCTTCTACGTTCTGCGTTCGGGGGATATGCAACAAGAGCAGTACCTCCAGCTTTGATCTTCTCAGAGAGCTCCTTGGCCTTGGCCGGATACTAAAGCATGTTGGTATCCCGAGTAGCATACCCTCCCCCGAGCTGGTTGACTACCAGTTTGGAATCATTTTTTATGCGGGCATGGTTTGGGGCGATGGCTTAAATGGCTCGAAGAGCCCACAGGAGTGCTTCATACTCAGTGGCGTTGTTCATGGCTTTCCACAATAGCCTGACAGCCTGACTGAACCGTATATTTCTCGGACCGACCATGTAGACTCCAACACCTCCATGTTCTTAATAAGAGCTTCCGTCTATATGGACTGTCCACATGCCCTCGTGGGAATCTGCTTTCTCTTCGGGTGGTGCTTCTACCACGAAATCTACCAGTACGTGTGCTTTAAAGGATTTTCTTGGTTCAAAATGAATATCAAGCTCGGACAACTTCAGCGCCCATTCTGCAATTCTTCCAGTGATCTCGGGCTTTTGTAGAGTCTTCTTCAGGGGTAGGTGGTCCTTACAATCACTGTGTGGCTTTGGAAGTAATGTCGGAGCCGCTGAGATGCAATTATAACAGCGTATGCGGCCTTCTCTAGCCGGGGGTATCTTAGCTCGGCATCCTTCAATACTTTACTGCAATAGTAGACCAGGAGTTGCTCTTCCCCTCTTCCCGTACTAACACGACACCAATGGCTTCATCACTAATACTTATGTATAAGTATAGTGGCTTTCCATTCTGCGGCTTGCTCAACATTGGGGGTGAAGAGAGAAAGGCTTTCAGCTCTTCAAAGGCCTTGCTACATTCTTCTGTCCAAGCAAAGTTCTTGATATTCTTCAATGTCTTGTAGAACGGAAGGCATCTCCTTGCCAAACAGGATATGAATCTTCCCAAAGCATTCACCTCCTGTTCAACAGTTGAACATCATTGATTGTTTTGGGGCGGTGCTAGTTCAGTGATTGCCTTGATTTTGTCAGGGTTAGCTTCGATCCCCCTTTCTGACACTTGTAGCCAAGGAATTTCCCCGCTGATACCTCAAATGCGCACTTCTCCGGGTTTAACTTCAGATTGAAATCCTTGCAAATTTCAAGGACCTTCTCCAGGTCGGCAGCGTGAGTTTCTTTAGATTTGTTCTTTACCACCATGTCGTCTACACACAACTCCATGATGTCTCCCACCAATCCTTCAAACATCTTGTATACGAGCCTTTGATAGGTTGCACCTGCATTCTTTAGGCCGGGGGGCATAACTTTGTAATGGTACGTGCCTTCGTGAGTGATGAATAAAGTCTTTTCAATATCGTTCTCCACCATCGGAATCTGGTTGTATCCTGTTTTTGCATCTAGCATTGAGATGATCGCATGCCCAACAGTGGCGTCGACCAGCATATCAATGTTAGGGAGGGGATAGGAGTCCTTCGGGCAGGCCTTGTTTAGATCAGTGAAGTCTACGCACATCATGTAGGTCCCATTGGGCTTGGCTATCAGGACCACATTAGCCATCCACTTCGGGTATCTCACTTCTCGGATATGCCCTATTCTGGTCAGCCTTTTTACTTCCTTCGAGATAGCATTCTGTTTCTCCGGGCCGAAGTTTCTTTTCTTTTTTTATAGCAGTTGCCTCGGGGTTGATGTTCAGCTCGTGCTCGATGTCTCTCGATTTGATCCCGGTTATTTCGCTTTCCTCCCATGCGAACTCACCTGCATACTTCTCCAGCACCCACATTATTTCACCTTGAAATTCTGGTTCTAGGGCTGAGCTTACCCGCACCGGTTTATCCTGCACCAACATCATAGTGTGTAACTCTCCCACTGGCTCGGATGACTTTACTTCTTCCTCCGAACTGGTAGGCATGGTTCTTAACGAGGCCATGTACGTCTCTTTGGCAAGCTTTCTGTCTCCCATTGCCGTCACCATCCCTTTGTCTCTATAGATAAGCAAGGAAAGGTGCCTTAGAGATATTACCGCCTCTGAACCTGAAATATTACCTCGACCCAGAAGGATGTTATATACTAGAGGGATATCCACGACCAGGAATTCAACTTTCATGTTCCAGAAATGTGCCTCATCTCTGATGCTAATCTTCATAAAAATTGCTCATAGGACTGGAACTGCATGGCCGCTTACCCCGAGCATTGGGGCTTGATTGATCTCTAACTTATTCGAATTGCTTCCCAAGGCATCGAAAGCGGTTCTCGTCATCAGATTGATCGGGCTCCCGGTGTCAACCATCACTCTTTTAACCATGAAATTCTCCACTACCATTTGAATCACCAACGCATCATCATGAGGTAAGGGTTTTTTGATGTGTGTGAAGCTATAATAAGTAGCTGGATCACTTCGATTGTTGCTACCTTTCATGCCTTCCCACTTCCTTTTTCCCGCTGCTCCTATAACGTGAATAGCCCCGCGATGAGTAATGACATTGTCTTCCTTCCTTCGGCTCTCCTCGACCTTCTCTTTTCCCTTGCTTTTAACCTGTTCAGGGTTGAAATTGTCCAATTTTCTCTCGACATCTCGCCTTTGCAATTCCTTCGCTAATTGCCTGCATTGCTCGGTGTCATGCCCTTTTTGCTTGTGAAACTCACAATACTTGCCAGGACGGCCCGGGTGTGACATCTTCCTCGGGTACTGAATGTTCTACTTCGTATTCTGTATCCAGTACAAAAGCTCTTTTTTAGAAGCTTTAAGTGGATGGGACTCAAAGGCTGGCTCTCTTTGAATCGGCTCGAGTCTCCCTCTAAAAGGTCTTCTTTGCTACGAACCATCAGTTATCCTGAGTAGAGGCTGGGGAACTCTCTTGCTACTCTTGTGGTTTTCCCACTTTACCCATTTTCTGGCCTTAGTCATGATTTGCGTCAAGGACTTAGGTCGCTGTGTGAGCAAGACCTTGGACAGGTCCTTGTTACCGAAATTGTTAGCTAAGGCTTCGCACGCTACATCAACATTACACTGCTTGATCTGAACCGCCGTCTGCTGGAATCTTTCCATATACTCTGCCAAACTCTCCAAAGGTTTCCTGATAAGGATTTGGAGATCTTGCATGGTTTTGTATGATAGAATAGACGTGATGAAGTGCATCACGAAATTCTTCGCCAGCTGTTTGAAGTTACCAATGGATCCGACTTTCAAGTTATCATACCAAAAGGTGGTTGGGCCTGTGAGAGTGGTTAGGAACAACCGACACATCATAACATCTGAGGCTTTTGTCCTCTCTATAGCCTGTCGGAAACTTCGGACGTGGATTTTTTGGTCGCCCGCACCATTGTAGTCTCAGAGGTGAAGGTACTTGAACCCGTGCAGAAACTTCTCCCTTAGGATTTCTGAGCGGAAAGGCGACTCTGTGCGGAATAAGTGGGTCGATTCCTGCTTCGGCCATGATAGCCTTAACTTGCTTAGCTATGGCTTGGCTCAGGTGCCTGCTCGCTTCCTTCTTTGGTACGTCTCGCATTTTCTCTTGGAGCCTATGCCTCGGGTCGCATGATTCAACCAAGGAGTCTGATGAGTACTCCCAGGTCAGGTGTTTCCTCTTGTGGCTCGGAAAGCATTCTGGACGCCTTTTTACACGCCGAGTCTGCTCCGAGCCTTCATGGTAACCCTTGTTTGAAAGTTGAGTTTTGCTTCAGCTTTCCTTCATATCGTCTCTTTTACTAGAGAGGACAGTGTGGGAATAATTAGTCGCCTCCGGACTGTGATGCCTTTCCTCTCTTTGGTACACATTGCTTTGCTTTCGATGGTATGACCTGGGCATACCATACGTAGGTTGCTTGCGGCGCTGTCTCAACTCCTCATCTTGCCTGGCGAGCTCTTGCTGCATGTGTACAGCGTTCACCGAGTCTTGCACTTGGGTTATCGTGTG
>CAOJBJ012367080.1:0-11012 GCA_948291685.1 Euphorbia celastroides | reverse complement strand
AGAAAGAAAGAATCTGGCTGCGAACTTATTTTTAGCATCTAGTAACCAAAGATAGTAACAAGAATCAACAACATTAAACTGGGTTACAGTTGCCAACAAATCCACGACATCATTCCGAATATAGAAAAGACAAAAACAATCTGGCCAATAACGCAAAAACCAAAAACCCCAACAGTTAGTTAAAACACATCAGTTGTTACAGAACAAAACAAGTTGAAAGGTCCAACGCAGAGGTCGGTATTGTCAGTTAACATCTTTACCAAGTCTCCAACTTACTTACAACTTCCCACGTCTTCCCCTTACTTGCTCTCAACTCTCTCCCCCTTTCATTGCCTACATTTTCTCCGATTTCCCCCCTTCCCCTTTCATGTCTTCTCCCCTCTTTTTCCTCCTCCCAAATCCCTAAATTATGACCCTCCATTTCCTCTTTTTTCTCTTCCTTCTCCCCATTTTCACCTCCTCTGCTTCCAGTTCTACCTCCCAATTCACTCCCCTCGACAACTATTTGATCGATTGTGGCGCCACTAAAGATGTCCGCCTCGATGATGGCCGATTCTTCAAATCCGATTCCTCTGTTCGGAGTCTTTTAGAAACTAACGAAGAGGTTCAAGTTTCTGTCGATTCCGTCTCTCCCAATGCGACATTAAACTCCTCTGTTTCCTCCTCTGTTCTTCCCCTTTGTCGAAGTGCCCGGATTTTCACTTCTGATTCGACTTATACTCTCCATGTGTCGTCCATTGGCTGGCATTGGGTTCGCCTTTACTTCTACCCTCTCCCCCATGTCAAATACAATCTCTCCTCTGCGGTTTTCACCGTCTGTGCTGATGATTTTGTTCTTTTGCATCGGTTTTCAGTACCCGGAAACTCCTCTGTTGTCTTCAAGGAGTATCTTTTCAACATCTCCAGCGAGAGATTTTCTCTCATTTTCAAGCCAATCGAGAATTCCTACGCTTTTGTCAACGCAATTGAGGTCGTCTCTGCACCCGATTCGATCATTTCCAACTCTGTATCAGCTCTCCCCGCCGGAAAAACCTTTGATGGGTTGTTCAATTATGCATACGAGGTTGATTTCCGGCTGAATGTCGGCGGTCCGGTGATTTCTCCGATGAACGACACGCTCTCGAGAACATGGGTTTCTGATGCGAAATTCAATTCCTTCCCTCAGGGAACTCAAAATGTATCGGTTTCGGGTTCTAAGATCAAATACCCGGAAAATGAAGACGAAAAGGAAGCCACCCCATTGATTGCTCCGCCTCTAGTGTACGCCAGTGCCGACCAGATGGCGAGCTCCAATACACAGCAGCAGAATTTTAACATGACTTGGACAATGAATGTCGATTTGGGTTTTCCCTATTTGATCAGATTGCACTTCTGTGACATTGTTAGCCGGTCCCTAAATGATCTGTACTTCAGTGTGTACATAAACTCGTTAACAGCTGCTGAAAGTCTCGATCTTTCGTCCCTTACAAAGGCACTTTCGACTGCTTATTATGCAGATTTTGTGCTGAACTCATCGTCTGTGACTAACGGTTCTGTCACAGTCCAGGTGGGCCCGGCCCCCGGGGTAGCCTCGGGCCAAGCCAATGCTATTCTGAATGGTTTAGAGGTGATCAAAATGAGTAGCTCTTCGGGTCGAGGTTTTGTTGCTGATGATGGGACAAGTCAAGTGAATGTGTTGAAAATTGTTGCGATTGCAGGACTTGTTCTTGGAATAGTAGCTATGGTGCTTCTTGCTATGGTTTTTCACAAATGGCACAAGAGGCCTCAGGAATGGAAGAAACGAAACAGTTTCTCATCATGGTTACTTCCAATCCACGCCAACAATTCAACGTTTTTATCGACTATCAAAAGCTCGAAAAGTTCTCGTAAATCGAGCATGTTCGGGTCAAGGAAAAGCAAGAGCGTTTACTCGGGTTGCTTCTCCAACATAGGCCTAGGCCGCTACTTCACCTTCAGTGAGCTCCAAACCGCAACCCAAAACTTCGACGAAAAGGCGGTCATCGGGGTCGGCGGCTTCGGAAAAGTGTACATTGCAGAGCTCGAAGACGGGACCAAAACCGCCGTTAAGAGAGGCAACCCGAGCTCCCAACAAGGCATAAACGAGTTCCAAACCGAAATCCAAATGCTCTCCAAACTAAGACACCGGCACCTCGTCTCTCTCATCGGCTTTTCAGACGAAAACTCCGAGATGATTTTGGTCTACGAATACATGGCAAACGGCCCTTTAAGAGACCACCTCTACGGGGCCAACAAGCCCCATTTGACATGGAAACAAAGGCTCGAGATCTGCATAGGGGCAGCCCGGGGGCTGCACTACCTCCACACGGGGGCAGCCCAGGGGATCATCCACCGGGACGTGAAGACCACGAACATCCTCTTAGATGAAAATTGGGTAGCAAAAGTGTCGGATTTCGGGCTCTCGAAAGCCGCATCGATGGATCAAGGCTATGTAAGCACAGCAGTAAAAGGGAGCTTCGGGTACCTCGACCCCGAGTACTTCAGAAAGCAGCAGCTGACAGAGAAATCAGACGTGTACTCTTTTGGGGTTGTTCTCTTCGAGGTGTTATGTGCTAGGCCGGTGGTGGACCCGAAGCTCCCGAGGGAGCAGGTGAGCTTGGCGGAGTGGGCGATGACGTGGCACAGGAAGGGGATGATAGAGAAGATCGTGGACCCCGTGATAGCGGAGAGCATAAACCCGAAATCGCTGAAGAAGTACGTGGAGGCGGCGGAGAAGTGTTTGGCGGAGTACGGGGTGGACAGGCCGGGGATGGGGGATGTGTTGTGGAACTTGGAGTATGCGTTGCAGCTGCAGGTGTCGGCTTCGGAGCCTGAGGTGCCGGAGGATAAGAGTGTGAATATGATTGGGTTGGAAAACCCGGGGAAAGTGAAGGTGGAGTTGGGGGATTCTTCGGTTTCGATGAGTGATGATTCGGAGGTGGCGGGGGCTTCTACCATGTTTTCGCATATTGAGAGCTTTCAGGGGAGGTGATTGGTGTGATGTTGTTGCCATTTGTAAAGCTCTTGATGGAAATGAAATGATAAGAGTTGAAATTGTTGTGGAGTAAACAAGAGCCATTTGTGGCTCAACTTGAGGAGTTCTCCATTGTGTTGTTAAAATGGTGAATGAAAGCTTTTCTTGTGCTGCACATTGTTTTCTGCATTATGAGTTTCATTTTTTTAGAAAATGCTTTGTTGCTATTAGAAAATCTGTGGCGAACACGTAAAGCACAAAGAATTAACTGAGGCATAACGTTAAAAATAGCTTAGGTTTAAATCATTGAAATTAGATACGTGCTTCATGTATGTGAATGAAATTAGTATGGAAACTAGTAAAGGACTACACAGGATTCTCTGACTTTCAAAAATGAAGGTTGGGTGAAATTGAAGCAGTTTATTCATTCATTTCAAATGAAAGGCAACGATTTCTCGAAACTTATTGAGTCATTGTCCATCATTCAGTGGAAAAGCAATTTGAAGTGATGGGATTCCATGTACACTCATATTGTTAACTCCTAATAATGTTTCTACTGCAAAAATTTTGTAAGAGTAAACTATAAGTTTGATTGATCAAATACGTGACGATAATAAAAAAGTGTACAATACTAAATTTCAAGTTAACTCGTCCTAAATTTAGAGTTTGGTTTTTTGTCCGGTTTTTAATTGAAAAACCCGGATAAAGTTAAAATCAAACCAAAATTTTGATATACATTAACATAAGTTAAAGATAAATTATATTCATCTTCTTTTTTAGTAGTCTTTTTGTTGTTCATTTATTTATCTATTTAGATTATTAATGTACTTTTTATTATTTTTTATCCAATTTATCCTTCTATTAAATAGAGAGAGATTAAATACTATCGACATTATTAGTTGGTAATTAAAAAGAAAAAAAAAACTTTTGGAATGAACAAATAAGTCATTTTAGTTGTATAATAAATGTTTTATTGGTTTTGATAAACTAGTTAAAAACGCCTATTAGAACAAAACAAATATAGTATTATAAATTTAATATCTTTTAATTTTATAACTAGAATCCAATATTTGGTTCAGGAAGTAATTAATTAAGTTTAAGAATTTAATTTTTATTTTTAATAAAGTTATAGTATCAATTTCAAAATTCACATGATCGTACGTGTTAGATGACAAATAATATACAATAATCAAATTATGAAAAATAAAAAGTGACTTCGTCTAGTATTTCAATAAACGTTCAGTTCTTTTCTAACCTATAACCTGGACCAAAATATATGAATTTGGTTTAACTAAACCAGACCAAATTTCATTAAATTCGGTGTTAAGTTCCAACATCTTATTCAATTTTCAATATATTTGGCGTGATCCAATTTCTTGGAACAAATTGTTCAAAGCTGTCTCATATTTTTACCCATGTACGTGCTAAGAGAGATATTACTAGAGAACTTTTTAGGAGAGGTTGAGAGTAGACGAGTTATCTAAAGTTTTGTTCTTTCTAATCAAATAGTTAGTAGTAAAATTGAATTGAACTGAATTTATTAATTAAGATTGAACTAAAATTATTAAATAGATGCTAAATTAAATTAAAATTTATTGAATAAATATTGAATTGAATGGATTAAACATAACATAAATGTGTTTTGTCCAAATAAATACCAAAATGTGGCAGTTCGGGAAATAAACACCGAGCAATTTTGGTGCCTTAAATCAAGAAATCAGATTGCAAAAGTTTCGGTGTGTAACTTACGTCAGTTATATAAATTGTCACGTGTCAGAGTTCTGGTGTGTTACCACGCTAGAACTTTTGTAATCCCATTCTTTGATTTAAAACACCGGAATTACTCTATATTTATTTTCCAAACCGTATTTGTTCAGGCAAAATACATTTATCTTAATCCGAATGGAATGAAATGTATATCGGAAAAATCTAAATTAAGGATACGGACTCGTCGAAATTAGCTGGAGCCCGGTTGCCTCATATGACATCATCATCTGCCCAAAACAGAAAAACCCGAAAATTCATGAAAAATACAGCTCAATTCCAAAGTTCAGGGGAAAATTAATGTCCGCTATCGAATTTCTGCAATGGAAGAGGAAGAGGGTGTGTTCAACAAGAAATGGCACAGCCTCCAATCCCTAAACCTGGGTTCCCCTCACTCTTACTCCAAATTATGGTCTATGGTTGTCGTTAAAGATCCAATTCTCCCCACCAAAAGTCTCGACGAAGAAGATTTATCCGTTTTTCCTCCCTGCAATCACGAGAATCTCAATCCCTCCCATTTCAATCTCCCGCCCAAATCAAATTCTCCTCCGCCTTCAATCCCGTCGTCTCCTGTGCCGTTTCCCCAGCCGGATTCGGCCCCGTCGCCGCCGCCTGCGGTGGTTTCCCCCTTTGCCAAATGGTGGGAGCTCACGGCCCAGATCTTGCGCTCCGGATTCGGTAGTTTTGGATCCTATTCTGGTTCCGGTGGTAATCGGAGGTCATTTTGGTCGTTCGGGAATGTGGCGTTGGCCGTGACGGTGGTCTGGTGGTGGATTTATGCGCGGCGACGGCGGCAGCGGCGGAGGATGAAGAGCGTTGATCACCTGATGCGAATTATCAACGAAAAAGACGAGGTTAGGTTGTTTAATTGTATTTTGGTTTATAAGGTGTTTGTTGAAATGAATTTGGTATGAATTTGTGCTAAAACTTAGGGTTATGTTGAATTGCAGAAAATCATGGAGCTGCTGAGTCAAATAGCTAAATTGAACGAAGTATTGCTGAGCCGACACAAAGCTCTTACCTCCAATTTATCGACTAACTGAAGCCAATGCCAATGAGAATGTGCAATGGCCACTCTCTTAGTTGCTCACTGTAATTCTCTGTTAGCAAAATTGTAGCAGAAATATAGCATATATGATATTGTTTAGGAATTATTGGAATGCTGTGCAAATTTATTGCTATATAGTTCTCAGCTTTGTAGAAAATTGTTGGGAATTTCTTACCGATAGCTAATCTGTATGGTTTTGGATCTGGTTTAACTCCAAGCAAGTTGATGTTGATCTAATAGCTTAAGAAGTGAATTTGCAGATGTGGCTCAAGTAAATATGAGTGTTGCAATCTCCAGATTAGCTGTAACATAGAATTCAGTCATTGGTCTCAAAACCAGTTCCCTCCATGTTAAGCTTCTCTCGTATGACAAAAATAGCCAATGAAACATGAATAAACTTGAAAGAACATGAATCACTCGAGATTCCAAATTTTAGATACCCATTTGAAAGAACATGTATACGAGAGCCAGGTTCGATCCATAATATACCCCTGCTGGATTCTTGTTTCATTCACCACTTTTAGAAAATGCTAAGTTTATCTACTTTTACATCCTTAGCATAATTCAACTAAGATATAGAAGCTCATTTACTGAACATGCTAATGTTTTTTTCCCCTTGTAGAAGTGACCAAATATGGGAGAAGGTGAGCATTCTCATAAAAGAAAAAAAAAGTAACTCAATTGTACACGAATACACAAGTTGATTGTAAAGAAAGAAAATTAGATCAAAGCTGAATATTAAACTTTATATGAAGAAATAAAGATCATCCTCAAGAGGATTTTTTTTTCCGGAATTCTGCCATTAAGGCTCTAAATCTGCACGAAAGTACCAGGAAACCAAAGTTATAGATTTGAACAGGAAAGGATGTCCTAGAGCTTGAACATACAGATAAAGCTGTCGCAATTTCTACTTAATTCTAAGTTAACTCCAAAGGTTTGTAATTCACGGGTACTGTAACTGAGCAGAGCAAGCACTCCTCAAGACAAGATATTTGCAACACAAACACATAACTTAATCTAACTGTCCCTGTATAAGGATAAGAAGTCATGCTAATTCCCACACATTTGAAACAAAGCGAACATCCATTAACATGCATCTCGAAAGCCAAATTAAAAACATCAATTGCTAGAACTTGCCTAAATTAAGAGTTCAAAAGTGACAATTTATAATTCAAAACAATCATACACTGAACAATAATAAAGAAATAAAGAGTATCTAAAGTTATTTGTAATGCTGTAATAGAGTACAACTGAAAATGAGCAGTTCACAACTGAGAAGAAGAATCTAAACAAATACAGACAACTTCAAAGCGCCTTTTTGGTTCTAAATTTCATTCATTGATCACTCAAACAAGGGAGGAATACAAACTTATAGAATCACAGTCAATCAAAGAATTCTATCCTTATGTTCTCAGTTGCACAACCAAGATTCTATAACACCATGGAAAACAAAATCAATGTAAAACATTATCAAATTTCATCTCTGCCTTTTGGACTGAGGACTGGCATTACCTACAAATCATGACACAATCAACATTCTCCACTCACAAATTTCCCGATTTGATCTCTCCATGTGGCCGGCGAATATCAAACTGGTCAACAAACTCCAACGGGGTAGCCGTCTCGTTCCTGATCCTCTTGATCTTAGGACTCAAAAGCCCCCTATGACCGAACCCATATAGCTTAAGCACCTGATTATCAGCAAAATTAAAGGCCCTCTCCATACTTCTCAAGCACTTCTCAACCGGGTAATCTCCATAGCTCCCACAAGGCTTGCAACCCACAAAATGTGTCACAAATGGCCACCTCTCATCGCCCAAACCCGGGTGATACTTCTCTATCATTTCCTCATATCGATCCACCAATCCCGCCCAATACCCGTGCAAGTAGTACTGATTCTCAACGTACACTTTACCCATCCATTGATCCTTCTGTGATAGTAACAAGTAGATCAAAGCCGACTGGTCATCAGCCTCAAAAGCCGGCCTTCCTTTTAGATTTGCAGTCAAAATTTTCCCTGCCTCCTCTCTTATGGCGCCCTTAGGCCCCATTGGAGCCCAAGCATCAAGCAAATCCAAGCTCCATTGACAGTTTCTAAACAAGAAACTCCCGGTGTTCAAAGCGATCCATGATTTCTGCTCGAACAACAAATCGGGGTACCCATGGATCACCAAGTTATGGTCTTTATACTTAGACAACGGGATCTCAAAAACCATATCAGTAAACATAGCATCACTATCCATCCACCAAATCCACTCAACTTCAGGGTGTGAAAGCATTAATCTCCTAATCATGGGCAATTTCGCCCAATATCCAGCCAATTCCTTATCCAAATGAGCCATATTGTAAACGATTTCAATCCCATGAATTCTACAGTAATCAATCTTGTTCTTAATAGCCTTAAGCAAATAATGATCTCCAATTGGGTTATCACAGGGGCTGGGAGGAGACCCAGTCAAAAGCAAGATCCGAGCTTTTCCATTAACATAATTAGGGAACTCAGGGTTTTGATTAAGCCATACCTTTCGCCGTTCATCCCAATCGGAGATTTTCGGGCCTAATGTATAGGTTACATTAGGGTTGATCTCGGCCTCCAAAACCTCATCCGGGTCATTCGGGTCGTTATCGGAGCGGATCTCGGCGAGGATCCGATTAGTCTCCTCGATTAGCTGCTGATTGATGACGTCGGCGTCGGAGCTCGTGAGATTTCCGATCCCAATTGTGCCCCGGAGAACCAGAATCGTAATGAACCCACAGAGGATTGTGATTTTGATGTTGTTGAAGGTCTTGTTGATCTGCCTGCCGCGGGTCATCGTGGGGCGGCCGGCTCTTCCGTTAGCGGTGGCGGTGGTGGGAAGAACTCCGGCGCCGGTGCCGCCGCTGGGTCTCTTCTGAGTAGTGAAGTTGTCTTGCCCCATAGTGAGTAGCTCTAGCTTCAATTAAAGACTCAGATGAGACAGATAGAGAGAGAAAAGGAGAACCAGCTTCTCTGATTTCTGAGTAAATTAATGTTCAGCGGATCTGGAAGGCATTTAAAATATTCCAAAAATGGTTTCTTTTTGTCGAAAGTGGGGAAGAAAAGGGAGGATCTAAAACCCTAGATGACGGTGGTGGGGAAATTTGAAGGTGAAGATACGGCGGCGATGGCGATTGGGAGAATTTGATTGGGACGGAAAATGCCCAGAAATGAGGTGTCAAAGCGCGTACAGAATTTATAAAAATAAAAGGTTGTCTTCTTCGACTTTCACTGGATCATATTTCTCACTGTCGGATCTCACCATTACTGTAATAATCTCGTATTTAATATTTTCTCTCTTTCGGTGTTTGTTTAATACTAATAAAATCGGAAATTTTCATTTAAATAAAGTGAATGCTGTCGTGTTTTCTCGATTAGTTAATTGGTGACGTTTTCTTAATGAGAAATTTATGTCCGCATTGCACATTAAAAACTTCCATAATCTAATTTGATTGTCAAATTCTAGTATAGTTCTTTTAAGGGCATATTAATGTAAATGCAATTAAGGACTTAGAACAATTTTTTCTTAAAAAAAAGGGCTATGAGAAATTTAATTCAATCTCCATATATACGGCCTCATAAAACACTATGGGTAAAACTAAGTTTTAGGATATTTTAGGTTTTAGTTTCAACTAACTTTTAAGATCATAACAATTGAAAGCGCAAATTCATTATTGTACTCTCCTGTTTCATTCAGGACAAAAATAACCCCTCAAATCCCAAAACCGAAAACTTTCCTCAGTCTCACGCATGCATAAGGATATATCATGATATATACAAGATATAACATGATATATCAAAAGAAAAGCAAAAAACAACAAAACCTAATCGAAATTTATAATAAAGAAAAAGCGCACAATTGAAAAGCGCACAAATGATATATCTAGGATATAATATAATATGTCAAAAAAGTACAAAATAACAAAAAACCAATCGAAATCCATGATAAAAAACGATCGACAAGAAGAAGATAATCTGCTGAAATTGAAAACACAATCGAAAAAGCACACCGATAAATTGAAATCAAAGCAACAATCGACAACAAGAATATAACCTGAATAACAAGGCCAACGAAATAGAAACGAGAAGAGATCGGTAAGAAAGAGAAGGACGAGCCCTGAAAAACAAAGCAAACGAACACATGAAGGAAGCGAGATCGATGAGAAAGAGAAGGGCGAGTAGAAGATATCGAAGAGCTCATATGCGATTGAAAGAAAAAGAGAAATCAAAGAAGAAAAGAGAACAACGTACAATAGATCTTAAAACTTTAAAATTAGTTAGAGATTGTTAAAAAAGTAACAGAAAAATAAACTTGTAATTAATTTTAAAATTTAGTTATAAATCATAATTTCTCTAATATTTTTATATATAAATATGAGTCAAAGCAAATCGCCATTCATAGATAACTTTAGGAGCAACAACATGGTCTTGGAGGTGCACTAGTTTGGCCAAAATTTTGTCACAAGCAATCGGACCAAAATTAGCCAATAGAGGTTACTAATAGTTTAGGAATAAGCACACTGAAAGATGTCTTCAGACAAAAATATTTGAGTATTAATATTTATATATTAGTATTAAATATTTGAATAATAGAAAGCCCATATTAAATGAAAGACGTGGAGACAACTTGCAGGAAAAAAGGATAACGTTGCAATAATTAATTTGGAGGTCCAAAGAAAGAAGACAATTAGATGCAATCATGATTTGGTCCAATTAATTCGATGTTCCAAGCATATATTTTCGAGTATACGTGTGCGTGTCAAAATTAAACAAAATAAATTAGAGGAGAAAGTGGTGGTGTTGGTATAGCCTAATTCAAACCAACTTTTCACAGCTATCAATGCGTAAGCATTTTCTAATTTCCATCACAAAAGAAAAACATGGCCACGAGTAGTGACGGATCTAGAAAATTTTCTAAGGGAGAGCGGAGCGAAACCTTCATTTTTTTCCGGCCAAACCTCCATTTTTCCGACGAGGTTCTCCAGCCAAACCTCCATTTTTTCCGGCCAAATCTCCATTTTTTCCGATCAAACCTCCAAACGCACTGTTTCACCCTTCCCTTTCCCCTTTCTTTTCCCCCTCCTGGCCTCCTCTGTATCTTGAACACCGAACGCCGATGAGCCGCTCCTCCTCTGACGAACGCCGATGATTGACTCCTCCTCCGCTCCCCTTAGGCGTCCATAACTCAGTGGAGGGGGGAAATCGCCGGCGAA
>CAOJBJ012366821.1:0-10081 GCA_948291685.1 Euphorbia celastroides | reverse complement strand
ATTTAATAAAAACGTTTCTATCTACCGGCTAGTTTTTACATTATATAAGAAGGTGTTGTGATTTTATCAATTACTCTCAACTTTAACTTTTTCTAGAAAACAAAGAATTCTGGATATACCTTACATTTTTGCTCCTGTTTCCGAATCCTCAATAAAGTTTCAAATAAGTCGTTTAATCCTGGAGGACAGTGCTTGCACGAATCGACTTATTTCCTTATTGATTCTGCTTGACTTGCTCTTGCTGTCTTTGTTTGCTGGTGCTGATCCTGCCTTCGCTAAGACCTCCGCTGATCCTGCCTTTGCTGCTCTGCCTTCACTGAGACCTCTGCTGAGGTTGCCTTCGCTGAAACCTCCGCTAATACTTCCTGCTGATATACCATAGCTGATCAGTCTTGCTAATCTTTTATAGCTGAGCCAATATTTTTCAACAAACCTTTCTCTTCATCTCGTATTTCATTTCAATGGGGGGTTTTTGGCTTGGAGTATTTAAAAAACATTTTAAGGCTCACATTTATGTGATCATCGGACGCTTGTCAGGTTCTAAATTTGTAGTTTTTGATTCATCAGCTGGAGTTGTTGATTTGCTCTCATTCTTAGCTTTGATCGACTCATTTTCTGGTTGGTTTGGAGAAAACCGGGTGTAACCGGTTTGACGGTTTTCCGTTTTTTATCCAGTCCAACCCGGATTTTTCCGGTATTCTTCAAAACCAGTGTAATTGATTAGACCGACCAAATCTATGACCGGTTCATGATACCGGTTGAACCAGCCGGTCTGATTCGGTTTTCAACAGTTAATACTTTGGGCAAAAGATCGATAGAAGACACTTGTAAAAATGGTTAGGTAGGTTAATGTATTAATGTCAAAACAATGAATAGGGTAGAACAACTTTGTGCCGTAAATTGTGGCTAAAGAATTAATCTAAAAAGCGAAAATTATTATGTTTATGATCCAATATAATTTGTGAACATATTTATAATACCTTGGGCAAAAGTCTTACTTTTAATTCTAGATATTGCAGAATTATACTTACGAGTTGAATTTTTTTTGTATTTCACATATGAGAGTAATTGCGTAAATTATTTTTTTTTTTTTTAAAATTCACTTAACAACTTGCTGTGTAGGCGACACTTCTTTGCTGAATTAATTTCAATTTTGTATCAAATAAATTACGACTTATTGAATGAAATTGATGTTTGGTTTTGCAAAAGTTATCACAAGATATGTTTTTTATATGAAATTTGAATTTTCATTCAACAAATCATAGTATTGTTTTCTTAGTTATGATTCATTTTTGAATGACATTAGTTATGATTTAATGTAAACTAAATTCAGTTTAATCCAAAAATTAGCAACATTGTTCTTTCGCTCAAATGTGGTGCTTATGTTTTGTTTTGTTTTTATTTAAGGTATTAATTTTGTGGAATGGCAATGGCACAACTTATATTGCACATTTGATATCATATTACCAAAAGTTTAACATTCTTAAAGAAAATCCAAGGTTGAACATTAAATCCACGACTTTGTCCCGTTGCTAGTGTAAATCTGAAAACCATAAAAACACAAGCACAAAACCATCCAAAGCCAATCAATTTCTCTACCTGTTCATCCGTTGCTCCCCCTAACTGCTAAAATTGAAAAAAACTGGTTGCTTTGATTTGCAATCACAAAGAGGAATCGGAAAGCTCTTTAATGGCAGACACTTGGATCTAGATGCGTTATTGATGATTGAAGATGTGTGAACCCGTGAACCTAAATGCATCGAATTCATCTTCAAATATAAGAACAAGAGATGAAATTGGGAGATGCAAATTGGAATTTTAATGGTCAACTATTGTCTTCAAGCTTCAACCGTGAAAGGGTGGTAAGCATTCTCGATTGAAACAATGTTACTTGTGGTTGGAGGACTAATTCCCTTTACTATATTTACACAAAACGACTTGTAAAAAGAAGAAGAAATTATTGATATGCATACAACGTTAGACAGATATTATTTGAGCAAATAAAGGTGCATTTATAGTATGAAAAGTGAAAATAAAAGTTCTTATTGAGCAAAATGCAAAATTATTGTTTTCTGTAAGCCATGTCTTACTTAAATAAGGCCAAACCACATATGTAGTTGTACGAACTTGTTTTTAAATGATAAATCATGCTATAAATTCAATTGGTGACATCCTGAAGAGCGCACCACACTGCTCTGTCAAAGTCTAAGAAATTCAATCAGTATTTAACTGCCACGTGGGACAAATTAAAAAAATAAAAAATTAAAAAATAATTTTTATAAATGCTCATTTTAGTACCTATTAACTTAATCGATGACTCTCCGTCTAAATGCACCAATTTCACTGATGCCCTCTATCCTCTCCTATGGCAATTCGTCCAATAGGGTTAGCCTTACCCTATAGCTTTCCGTTGTGATCAATTCTCCCGACCTCAAACATAAATTAATTTTCGTATTATTGTGATTAAATATGATTTTTCAATTTTTATAATATTTAATATAATATTAGTGGAGTCCTCGTGCGATACATAGTAGATCATTGAATTTAACTTGATCAAATAACTTAAAATATTTTATTATTATTTATTAGTTACTAAGAATAATAATTATTAGTAAATCCATTCTTTCTTAATTGGAATCATAACCAATGGAAATAAATAAAACCAATAATAACAAATTAAATTTTTAAAAATAGATGTAAATTACGATCTACACAATAGAAAAGAGAAGACGACGTACACAATACAAAAACAATAAAAAAAAGAAGAAAAAGAGTATATTGGCTAAAATGATCAATATAAAATTTAAAATTTAAAAGTAATTTTTTTTCATGTTATCGTTATATATATATATATATATATATATATATTATTTATATTTAAACTTTAAGGGTATGTTTGAGAAAAATAATTTTATAAAAGATAAATTAAGTTTTGAAGGAATTATAACTTAAAAATGAAAAACAAATGAAAAAGAAAAGAAAATTAGATTTATTCAACACATCTAAAAAACTAATTTTATTATACTGGTTATGAGATAATAAAACTTAAATTATTTTATACTTAAAGCATCAATATGTCAATTATACTTAAAATATAATCCTTTTGAATATAGAAAATATTATAATATTGTATAAAAAAATTATATATGAAATTAATCTTAAGCTTGTGTATTGATTGCTTTTAAAAAATATAATTAGTCAAATTTTTTTCATGGTTGTTTTAAAATACTACATAAATCGTTATTTAAAATATTTAATTAATTTATAAATTTATTGATAGATGATTAACATAAATAATGTTTGAATTAAACACATTGATAATTTTTTATGAAATGATTAATTAATAATTAATATTTAAAAATATATTTATGAGATAATTTATTAATTAGTAGGATAGTCTTACTTACGTTATACTATGAAAACGGAAAAAAAAATCCGTTGTCCCCGTTTCGGTGTCTTCTTCGGTGTCCCTCTATTCATTGGTTGATATGTGGCGCTTCTTTCATACATGTCACTTTCTCTCTCTTGAATGTGGCTTATGTGTCAAACTTTGAGTGGGAAACACTCAAGGAGATACAATAATGAGGACGTGTGAATGCTTTGTGGGTGCAAACGTCTTTTGTTTTGTTAATTAAGTTTTCTCTTTCTCGTAATTACGAGTTAGGGCCTGTTTGGGGTTGCTTTTCCAAACTGCTTTTCCTGAAAGCTCCATTTTAGAGCTTTTCCTAAAAGCAACAGATTATTTTTTTGAGAAAGCTGTTTTGGCAGTTCTCAACTTTTTGATATAAAGGATCAAAATGCATTGTCAAAATCGAAAAAATGATGTTATATGAAAAGTAGATGATACCAACTTTTAGAGACATCAGCTCTGATAGTAATGCTAAACAGACCCTTAATTTTTCTACACAAAGCATTCACGTTAACATAAGGTATCTTAGCTTTAAGAATCCGGCAAATTAAAACTGATGATAAACCGTCTTGTGAATCCCTCTACAAATCAAAGATTAAAAAAATTAAACATATAATTAATAAACATTGAAAAGCTCATTTATCCAATTATAATTAACTTTATCTTTTTGGTTAATAATTTACTTTTAGCCATTTCATAATTTAGTAAAGATTCATAATTTGTTTCTGAATTGCTTATCTTTATCTATTCCTTTTTAATAAAAAAATTAATCTAACTCATCATCATTTAATTATATTTCAACTTCTTAGACTCAAACCAAATAATTGGTCGGATAAATTATTTAACGTATAATATAATTAAGTTTTAGGTGAAATATATAAATTTATACATAATAAAGTGTATACTTGATTGATTTAAACATAGTATTGGATGCTAGCCTGTTAAAAAAAAGTTTAAGAGATACCATAATATATTGAGTACTTGTAATTTTTAAAATTATCATAATGTATTTAGTGAGTTATATAAAAATTTGCGTGTAGTTTTTAAACTAGATAACAAAGCACAAATTTTTATATCATAAGCTGGAAAAGAAGTAACAAAATTAAAATTATCAATCGTCTAAATAATAAACTGAATTGCTAAATACCGCGTTTGAAATAATTAATATAAGATCGACTGAAAATTATATTTCATAACTTAATCTATTTTTTGATAGCTGAATTAAATCAACGAGTATACCTTACAAGCTTTTTCATACCCATAGATTTGACATTTCATTTCGTTTCTTCTAACTAAATAGACAACAGAATATGAAAATGCGACTTCAATTTGTCAATATAAGGTGGAGTAATTGAATTGATCCAAATAACCACTATACAATAGTGACATGATTATATATTGTCAAAATATACAGTAATAAAAGAAAAAAATCTAAACAATGTCACTTTAAACCAAATTTTATACAAAATGAAAATTCTATGATATATTAATTGCAATAAACATAAATACATTGTATACAGTGATGATTTAAAAGGTGAAGGCTGTGATGAATTTATTTTTTATTTACTTTGTCACAATCACCATTGAATTGAATTTCATCATATTAATTTAATGGTGATGAAATGCAAATTAAGGTTAATCTTGAAAAAAATAAAGTCACCATATAGAATATGCTGATTTAAAATTATCGTTAAAGATAAAAATAAAAGGAACAAAATATTCTAAAGAATCAAATCGAAATAATAAACACCTTATACCCATCTCCGACCTTAGAGCCGGTAGCGTCCTATTTGTACCATCGTCTTTCCTTTAATATCTCTGTTTTCCTACAATTTCAGGTTTTCCAGGTTTTTCTACCATTCAAGTAAACTCCTTTTGCTTTCTGTAAAACCTTAAGCAATAATTTGACACGACTTCAATATTATCCAGGAGATCTCCAATAATCAACAAAGTTTCTTTACTTTTTTTTTTAATATTATAAGTATATTTATTGAAATACATTGTACAGGGCTTAATTATAGTAGGAATGACTCCTCACCCCTTCCAATAAATGTATTTAATGGAGTTCAATCCTTGTTCTCTCTCCACATATTCAGTCTGGGTTGCCAATTGAACTATATACCAACAAAGTTGCTTTACTAACTAAACTAAATTTGATATTTCAATAGTTAGCATTATGTAGATTTTTAAAATTGAATATTTAGTTGATAAATGCATAGAAGCCCAATAATTTATAGGAAACTAGAGTTACAATGAGGAAAACAAATGAAAAAGGGGATAGAGTTAAAGTGCATAATTTTTAAAATTAAATAGTTAGTTAATTAAATATCGTTTAAAAGCCGTTAGAGTTAAGATGGGCAAAACAATTAAATAAAACAAGAAAAGGATGGAGATTGGTGGAAAAAATAAAGGAAAAAGAGAAGGGCCCCTTCAAGATTTGATCTTTTTACTGG
The DNA here is from genome assembly GCA_948291685.1 of Euphorbia celastroides. NCBI lineage: Eukaryota > Viridiplantae > Streptophyta > Magnoliopsida > Malpighiales > Euphorbiaceae > Euphorbia > Euphorbia celastroides. The sequence continues at coordinate 4,219 of CAOJBJ012366821.1, read as the reverse complement.
GGATTAGATTCTACCCTGTCTTAGCCTAACCAACTTTTTTAACCAGTTACATTCCTATATGTGTTATATACATTTTCAAGTTAGGGGGACCTTCAAATCTCTATGTAGGTCCGCTCCTGATTATTAAGATGTTTAAATTATCGTTAGATTTCTTTTATTGTTTATGGTTGTCATAATGTTTTTTTTGTTGTTTTTAGTTGGTTATTATTGCACTAAGTTGTGAACCGCTTTGTAAACATGTTTGAAATGTTTTTCTTTTCTTTTCTTTTATTACCTTTTGCTTTTATATTTTAGTGACAACAATTGATATTTGCCGAGTTCAACCTTCATTTAAAAAAATAGTAAGAAAGCAAGTTATATTCTAGCTACAATTAATGAAGAAAAAGTTTAATTTAGATATATAAAATTTCAATAAATTCACTTAGTCAGTGGCGGAGGGAAGGGGGAGAGGGAGGGGAAGTGCCCCCCGGCCGTCGGAAAATTTAGTATTCCGACGGTCTTCTCCTTCCCTCAAATACAAGAAACTCGATTTTTTCAAGATAAATTCGATTTTTTTTATATAAATGTGCTCCTCCGGAGTTCCAGTCCTGGCTCCGCCACTGCACTTAGTTCAATTCAATATGATTTGCACTGCTTGCAGTCCCATTTTTTTCTTGAGAGGATGGATTTTGGACAGGTTGAATATGAAGATAATCAACGGTTGATCCAACCATTTTTAGTAGAGGAGATTTGGGCTGCCCTTTGCTCGTGTGGAGAAGGGAAAACCCTGGATCAGATGACTTTAATTTCTACTTTTATAAGAGGTTTTGGGATGAGGTGAAAAATGACGTTTTGGAAGTACTTTTTCAGCAATTTCATTTGTCGAGATTCCTTCCGCAAGGATTGAAGAAATCTTTCACTGTGTTGATTCCTAAGGTTGAGGGTTGTCTTCCCCGTGTCACATTTATTTTAGCCATTTTACAAAATAGTAACGATTCATAATTGGTTTCTTATTTGCTTATCATCATTTAATTATATCTTCAACTTTTAGTTCTCCAAGAAAATAATTAGTTGGGCTAATTCTTTAACAAAATCTATGCTGTAGTTTTTAGGTAATATATATATATAACTTTAATACATAACATAGCGTATAATATATTGATATATACATACGCGGTGTTAGATGCCAGCCTGTTAAAGAAAGTTAAGAGATAAGATAATTTGTTGAGTAATTAAAATTTGATGTACTTATGCTGGTTGTTGTACAAAAATCTGTCGGTAGTTTTTCAATTAAGGCCTAATGCTCTTATATGTCTATGTAGTTGTCAAGATTAGTCATTTATATCCCTGTATTTTGTGAATGACCATCTATGTTCCTGAACTTGGCAAAAACGCGTCTCCGGTGCCCCTGAATCCGACATGGACGATGATGTGGCTTCCTTTGAAAAGTCAAGCAAGTGAGGCTTTCACATGGATGTGACATGGCGATGACGTGACAAATTTTATTTTTAAAATTTTTTCATATGATGATGTGGCGATAATATGGCGATGATGTGGCACGCGTGTCATTCACACACATAGGTGTGCTTGGTTTACATGAATGGAGAGGTACCAGAGATGCGATTTTGGCAAGTTTAGAGACATAGATGGTCATTCACAAAGACCAGAGATAGACATGATTAATCCTGTCAACCACATGGATAATTAAGAGCGTTAGATAATAAAGCAAAATTAATAAGAAGTATCAATTGATGCTTACGGCTAGAGTGCTAAATAATAAAAGAATAATGTTCAAATTTTGTAATAATTAATATAAGATCTAAACTGAAAACTTAAGAAAATGGTTTATTTACGATAAATTAGTCATTTCAATTCTGTAACAAAATTTTATTAATTTTAATGATTCTATTAAATGGACACTTTGTACAAGTTTACAAAGAAAGTAATTACTATAGTACTCCATTTTCTATTAACAAAAAACAAACAAATATCATTACTTAATATAGTATCTCAAAATTATCATTCATATTAAACACCAACCTCTTTTCACGAACAAACTTTAACTTCATAACTCAAATTAATATACAAGCTCAAACAATCTACAAAAGCACAACTTTAATTCAGAGCTACATTAAAATATTAGAAATATAAGTTTCAGCTCCATCAAATTTAATACTAATACCACCCATTGCTAAAAGAAAAAGGTACACAGGTTAGGTATAATTAAAGCACAAGCAAAACCAACCAAAGCCAATCAGTTCTGCAGATTAGCAATGTAATTAGCCAAAGCGACCAAAGGCGCAGCCTTTTCAGGATGAAAACCATCCAACTGTTTTGTAGCTTCCTTCTTCAATTCTGCCACAAATTCCCTTGATTTTTCAATCCCAAATAACTTAGGATATGTAACTTTGTCAGCCACTAGATCTTTACCTGCAGTTTTCCCCAATTCATGCAATGATTTTGTGACATCAAGTATATCATCCACCACTTGAAACATCAATCCACTTTCTCTTGCATAATTTCTTAATTTCTCCACTTGCTCATCGGTTCCTCCCCCTAAGATCCCCCCCGAAACAGCTACTGCTTCATGGAACTTAGCTGTTTTGTGTACATGAATTAACTTTGATGTCTCCAAATCCACCTCAGAAACTCCCTCATAACTTATATCGAGCACCTGACCCGCAAGAATCCCTTGTGCTCCACTGGCTTTCGCCAATTCCCCAATTACCCGCACTATTCTCTGGAGATACGTTTACCGAAGCCTCAACAATGTGCTCGAATGCTAATGCAAAGAGTGCATCACTAGCAAGGACGGCCACATCTTCACCGAACACAACGTGATTTGTTGGCTTTCCACGGCGGAGATTGTCGTTGTCTATACAAGGGAGATCGTCCTTCATTAATGACATCGTATGGATCATTTCCACCGCACAAGCCGTTGGCATCGCCAATGATTCAGTCCCTCCGACGAGTTCGCAGGCGGCGAGACAGAGCACCGGCCGGACCCTTTTGCCTCCGGCCAAAACGGAATACCGCATAGCTTCTTGGAGTTTGGCCGGCTCTTCTAGGGAAACGACGGCGTCCAAAGCTTGGTTAATGGAACTGGCCTTTTGAACCATGTAGGGCTTAAAATCAAAAGAGGGTCGGTTATGGGTTTCTTCTTGTTTCTCCATAATTGCAGAAATCGAAGAAAACGATTGCTTCGATTTGCAATTGCGAAGATGTATTGGGAAGCTCTTGAATGGCCGATACTTGGGTCCCGAGCTTGAAGCATGATTGTTGATTGAACTCGCGTGAACCCATGAATCTAAATTCATTGAATTCATGAAAATGAAATTTGGCACTGGAAATTGGAATTGCAATGGGTAAGTTAAGGTCTTCAAGCTTCAAGGGTGGCGAAGAAGGGGAAAAGGTGGAGACTTTACCACGAAAATGGAATTATGTGTAGAGGACTAAGAGCAAAGAATATAAAGAAGTAGAGGAGAAGACAATGATTTATATAATAAGAAAGGATTTGGATTGGAACAATAATACTTCATTTCTCGTACCATTTTCATATATCGCGACCTGAAAATGCCCTATTTTGATTTCACCATGATCATGTGGAAAAGGAATCGATTTGAGCATGAATTTGAATCATTTGTATGGTATAAGTATCATATAAGAAGGTTTAGAGGTCGATGAGAGCGAGGTCGTGCATCGAAAGTGCACATCGTGCGTTCGGAGTGGAAAGGGGCAGGCTCGTGCACGAGGTCGTGCACCCTAATGCACGACGTGCACGTCATTTGGTCTTGGAGGCAGATCATTGCACGACGTCGTGCACCTATGTGCACGCCGTGCACTGACAGATTTCTGCTATGGTGCGTTTTGTGGTTTTGTGGATAATTGGAGGGTATTTCGGTCTTTTGGCTTATCAAAGCTTATCCTTTAAAGTTGACTTTGCTCTATTGTTCCAGATCATTCGTGGTTCTTCTTCTCTTCTTCTCTCAAACTCGTTTCTTCCTCCATTGTCAAAACTCAAAACTGAAAATCGCTCGATTTCTTCGGTTTCTCTTTGAAAACTTGTTCTTTATCGACCGTTAAGCCCTCTAGTGACCTTGAATCAGAAGTATCAAGGTTGAGAAGGGAGATTCTTGGCTTGTTAGGGTCGTGTGAATAGTAACCCTAGCCAAAGGTGAGTGAGTTTTCGGGAAATTTTCGGTATAGGAGTTAGAATCATGGTATATTGAGCATGATTCTT
>CAOJBJ012366801.1:0-10805 GCA_948291685.1 Euphorbia celastroides | reverse complement strand
GAGATACTAATTTATAAATTAATAATTATTAATTTGTAGAGAGCTTTCAATATCAATCAAAATTAAATTTTATTTATACAAATTCAAATACAATGAATTTTATTTTAATCATTATAATTGTTGGACCAGTCTCGCTGATGCCTGAAGCTTCGCTGAAGGAACAGCTCGCTGAAGGTCATTTTGCTCTGACTTAAAGGAACTCTCAGCGAAAGAAGTCACGCAATGAAGCAAAATGAGAGAAGTTTACTGATGGATAATCGCGCTGATGAAGGCATAAGCGCTGACGTAAAAAGTTAGTTTGTCTTATGTCCAGCTGTCTAAGTCCGACAAGAAGTACATTGCAATTAATGCGGTCTGAGGAAGCGACAAGCGCGCATTTAATGCATTCTAAAAAAGTGAGAGGCACGAAGCAAAACACGGAATGGTGCACCTGACACCTAGGAAACGCGCAGTACCTAATTCCGGCAAAAAGTAACCTTGAAAAACGCATCTCCAATCAAAATTCAACAACTCGATATCAAAGCCTCAAGAATTCAGAATTTGCAGCAATTGTGGTCTCCAAGAAAGAGAAGCCTCCAATGAAAATTTATCGTTGTGAGTAACGGGTAGAATTCTCTAACTTTTAGTTAGAAAATTTCTAAACGGTCTGAAATCAACGGTAATATTTCAATGGCTATAAAAGTAGAATCAAAGACGGAAAAAAAAAAAAGAAATTTCTGCGAAGTCGAAACTCTGCTCAAATCACGATCAAACGCAAAATTTCTGCCAAGTCTCAAAAGCTTTCATATCCGAAAGAAATACTAGCAACAAGTTAGAAACTAATTCTGTTGTAATCTCTTTTCACGTTTTGTGAAGAGAAGAATTAAAATTTCCTTGTAAAACTGAGTGGATTGTTGGAGAGGGTATCCAACAGTTGGGTTAGAGAATATGAGAAAGAGGAGGGTACTCGATCTCTGGAAAACTCTGTAAGAAGGTTTCTCCGCCGATAAGGAGACACTAGTGGATTAAAGCTCGGAAAGGATATCCGGGGACTGGAGTAGGCACAAGCTGCTGAACCAGGATAAAATCTCGCTGGTGATATTTCTTACTCTGTTTTTAAACTAACTCACTGAATACTCAGCGTCGCTGATACATCAATGCACGCACTCATCGAGCATTTAAATCCTTCACACTGAAAAGCACGCTGAGACTAATCTCTCAGTGCGTGTGTGTCAGCATCAGCGAAAGCTAGTCTTCCCTGATCAGAGAGAGTGTTTTTAAAAGATAAGCAAAAGACTGCATTAAATATAATTTTAAAAGCTAAAAAGTCATTCACCCCCTCTGACACGTGTTATCTTGCCTAAAGGACCAATAATAATTAATTTAATTTAATAAATATTACCTATATAAAAATTCAAAGTATGTTAATAAATAATATTCAATGTATAAAACTAAATTTGATTCATTGTACACTTTTATATATATAGAAACTATTCACATGCCCTATAGACAAAAAATAAATTGAAGATAATACTAAACAATATTAAATAATGTCTTCTCATCTAAAAGGCATCACAAAATCAACAATAACCGATGAAATAAGGAAAATATTATGTGAGTACAAGAGGATCATATTTTAAAAAATTATATTATTTATATAAACACAAATAATAAATTATTAATTTATAGTATTGCTGGGACTACATATTTATAAATGATTTTTCAAAAAAATTATTATCTTATCAAAATTGATCATTTTTTTAAACGCCCAAGTTTGGGCCGGAAAGATATATTAACTAATAGATGTTGTTGATTTAATGAGTATTAATTTTTAGAGATTTTATTGTATACCTATTATGAACAGGATACTCAAATTCAATATGCGAATGACAAGAAAATTTATTAAGATAAATAATATCAAAATAATCACCCGATTCTGAAAAACCATTTGTAACTTAATTTATAATATAATCCTTTGGAATAATAAACTTGTAGGTGATCTGTTCAGAAAATGCGTGGACCATTTGACAAATCAAACTATTTATCACTCAACATAGTGGATGTAAAATGAGGATGGAGTGAAATTAAATAAGAATTTTGTGACGACGTGGGTTATTCGAATGACCTAATACAAAAAGAAGGAAAGAAAGACCAAATCCTGAAAAAAGGTGAGGGAGAAAGTTCTTATCAGATTAACGCCGTTGAATATGTAATTTATCTCTCAAAAGTTGATACTAAAGTCTACGAATTCCTTTTCTCCAACACAAAGAGCCGAGTTTTTTTGTACTTTATTTCTATCCAACTGCTCATTTTTTTTAAAATAAATAAATAATTAAGTGGTAAATAAATATTAATTATTGGATAAGAATAGGGTATGAAAAGCTCTTCTATAAAATTCCTAGAAGGGAAATTATAATGAGAGTTGGGAAGAATGACATTCTTTAAAAATCAAATCAATCCAGGAGTTGACAATTTAAGGGTTGAGAGCTACAAAGAATTAAACTTTAGAATGCTAATAAAAACTTTTCAAAGTTCAAAAAGACAATAGATTTCTAGTACCAATGTAAGGGGGTAAAATATACATTAACCAAAGGTTAAGCTTGATTAATGATAATAGAAGAATATTGACAAGCGAAGACACATGAACACCACATATCTCATAAATTGTATGATATTGTCTGCTTCGAACTAAGCTCCTACGAATTTGGTCTTATGTTTCACCTGAAAAAACCTCATACCAATGAAAATATTATCCACACATACATATTACTCAATCTCTTTATGTTTTTTTATGTGCGTTATTGCACACCAACAATCATTACCACGAACAAAGTACCATTAATCCTCCACTCGATTGATTTAGCCTTATGTTTTCACTCACCTCTACTAATCAACATTTAGTCTTTTCCAATACTATGGAAGCACGCCTCGCATTAAAATATTTGCGGAGTAGAATAATATTGGTAATCAAACCAGTTGGATCATTTTTGTTAGACTCTCTAGGAGACCCACACACATGGTCAACGGAAGTATGTGGACACAACATGTTTCCACTAATGGTATGATATTGTTCGCTTTGGTTAAGTCCTCACAGATTTACACTTGCTCTACATCCTAGAATGTCTTATATTTGTGGAGATATTGCCCGCACTTATATATCATTTAGAGCAAGTCTAACGAGGTTTCTCCATATTCTATTCCCCAAATCCCATTTTGCGGGTCTTACGGTGTTTTTACTCCATTCATTTACCTCGTTTTCTCTCCTCTAATTCAAATTTTCTTTAAATAATATTATTTTACTATTAAACTGACCAAAAAACAATAAAACAAAAACTTAAACAATAAAGTACATGAAAGTAAGGGTAAATTTCAAAAAAGTATCATGAGGTTTCGCTCATTTGCAATAGAGGTCTTAATATATTTTTTGGGCAAAAAGAGTCGTGAAGTTTTGGAAATTTTGCAAATAATGATTCTTAATATCAAACTATATTAAAAAAAAGTAGGTAATCTTGTTCATTTTTGTATGAAATTTTATTGGATGATTACTTAAAATAGAATACACAATATAAATAAATTTTATAATTTTTGAATAGTTTAAATATTATTTTAATTAAATCGTGATAATAAATTTCCAACAAATTATAAAAAAATAAAATAATTATTTGAAAAATACTCGAATTTCGACGAATAATTTTCAAATAATAAGATTTACAACATTAAATTATTTGATATAATTAATATAACACTATTTTCTGGGACCAATACCTTGTGTGAAATTATTTTGAAACATGTGCAATAATTTAACACACTTAATTAAACTATTAAAATTTTTTAAACCTATCCACATTTGAAATAATCAATAATTTACTTAATATGCATTAAGGGTATTGAAAAAATCAAACCAAATCGAAATAATTCATCAGACTTGTGCAATTTGATCAATATCATTCAATGTTCGATACATGCTTTTCAATTTCATTTGCATTATCGATCTTCGGTATATTAATCGGTTTAATTTCCATTGTGAAAAAATCTTACTAATTGGTGCCGATTGAATTTTGTCGGATATATGAATGATATTGGTATTATTTTGGTGACATTGAAAACATTGTTCTTCTTTTTTGATAAAACAAACATCGTTCCTTTATTTACATTATTTTAACCACTGAAATTTTAGTGTAATGCAATTTCTAAAATATAATGTGTATTTTATTGACTATTTAACGAGGATTGTCCGCAACAAATATCTATTTTTGCTAACCATATAAAAACAAGTAGCGTCGATTATTAAACCGAACAAACCATTTAATTTAACGCACTTAAAACTATCATGGAGTCCTTTTTCTTAAAAATAAAACGTTGTACATCAAAATTAAAATGACAAATGATAAAAATTAAAAAGGATAAATAAAATCTTGGGAATTACATGGGGGTGGAAATAAGGTAGAAGTTAATTACATTTATAACATCAAAACTAATTAAATGTATGTCTTTATGATCTTTAACGTTCCTATTACACTCAGCACATTCCTCCTCCAAAATCATCGTTCTTTTCTTCTCCTGTAAAACCATCGTTCTTCTCTTTCTCCTCCTCCATTCAACGATTCCTTCTCTTTCCCGACAAGATTTCGGCCTTAATCCACCGCCCCTTCTTGTTGTTGTTGTTTCACTTCTCTATCCCGACGAGATTTCGGTCTTAATTTCGATTTCAATCGGTTGTTCTTCAACTTCGATTCTCTTTTCCGGCGAGATTCCGAATGCTCTAACCATCTCCTCCTCTTCTTCTTCTTCCAATGAGATTCGATTTTCTCCTCTTCTTCTTCTTTTCTTCTTTTTCCAATGAGATTCGACCTTAATTTCGGGTTGATTTGATCCGCCCGAGACCGCCAAAGCTCGCCACCAGACAGATCTGTTCATGTTTCAATATATACAGAATATATCATGATATATCCTGGATATAACATGATATAATATCTTGGATATATTATGTTTTTCTTTTTAATGATTATTGTTTTGATTTTTTATTTATATATACAATGATCTTGATTTTTGGTATTATATCAACGACATATCCTGTTATATCCAGGATATATATATATATATATATATATATAACATAATATATCCACGATATATCTTAATATATATTCTAACCGCGTTTTTAAATTCAAAACGTGCGAAGTGTAAATATTTTAACTGTTTAGTCAATAAATGATATGATTTTGATAAACTAAATATTTTACATAAATTCATGTTTTATATTACTTTAAGTTATATAAGTTACCTAATCTCTTAGTTTTCGTATTTTTATCTCTAAGGAGCCATCAGCTACAGGTCAGCACTGCATACAAATTTCTGATCATACACTCCGTCACATTCACAATACGGAAGCGCGTGTAACACACACCCACAATAACCAACCTCACATGTAATAACACGCGCCACAGGTTGACGTGACACCTAACCACCAAATTGCAAAAACTGGACTGAAATCCATTGGGCCCTATTAATTATGGATTTTCAAGACCGACATACTAATTTTCCCTTTTCTAAACTAGGGTTAATATAATATTTTTATGTTTTGTCCTTTTACTGAATAATAATAATACAGTTTGTTCTATTCGCGATATTTTTGTGCCATTAATATCGCCACACGAGATACTCCATTTTAATTAAATCAAATTAAATTCCCTGCTTCAATAAATTAAACCCTTAGTTTACTTTTTGTGTCCATTCAACCCTTTTCTTTATTTGTTTCCTTTCGGTTCTGAGCGAGAGCGTTGAGATCTGATAAAAAGCAACAAACATAAAAACGAAAAAAGGGAAGAAGAGCGACTGTTGTTTTGGAAGATAGTGTGGGTTTTAAATTTTCGGTTGGAGGTTTGTTAATGGTGGATTCAAGTTGCCACTGCTATGAATCTGATCGGCCATTAATGTCTCTGTATCAATATATGCACTCGCCTACTTCAGAAATTCTTCTGTGTTTGAGTTTGAGTGCAAGAGTTTATTGATTCGAGATTTTCTTTGCGATTTTGAGGATTTTCCGCTCTCAGATTCTTCATTTGCAATTAGCATTTTCGAATTGGATCGTAGTAATCTCTTTACGGATTGAAATAACTGTGAGAATTCTTGTTCACAATTAATGAAGTGTGCCTTTCAGTTTCGTGTTTGTTTAGATTTTGATTTTACTGTCGCTGTTGTTACATTTCCAGTACTCCGCCGTCAGTAGCCATGAAAGAGTTGGAGAAAAGCCTCGATCCGCAGCTATGGAACGCCTGTGCCGGTAGTATGGTTCAGATCCCGCCGCTGAACTCCAGAGTGTTCTATTTTCCGCAAGGCCACGCTGAGCACTCTCACTCGCCGGTGGATTTCTCGCCGTCGCTCCGAATTCCGGCTCTCATCCTATGCCGCGTCGCCGCCGTCAAATATCTCGCCGACTCGGAGACCGACGAAGTTTACGCGAGGATAAGCCTTGTGCCGCTACCGAGCAACGAACTTGATTTCGGAGAGGAAATCGGTTCTTGCGATAGCATCGGAAATAGCTCGGAGAAACCGGCTTCTTTTGCGAAGACGCTTACGCAATCGGACGCTAATAATGGCGGCGGTTTCTCTGTGCCGCGATATTGCGCGGAGACGATATTTCCTCGGCTGGATTACTCCACCGATCCGCCGGTGCAGACGGTGGTTGCGAAGGACGTTCGCGGCGAGATTTGGAAGTTCCGGCACATTTACCGGGGAACGCCGAGGAGGCATTTGTTGACTACGGGGTGGAGCACTTTTGTTAACCAGAAGAAATTGGTTGCCGGTGATTCTATTGTGTTTTTGAAAGCCAAAAACGGCGAACTCTGCGTCGGCATCCGCCGCGCCAAGCGAGGAGTGGGGATCGGAAACGGGTCGGACTCTGGTCCCACACCCGGGTGGACCACGAATTCGGGTTGCGTAAACCCGTACGGTGGATTTTCACTGTTTCTCAAAGATGAGAGTAAAGGAGCGAGAATTGGGGGATTGGGAGCAAAAGGAAGAGTGAAGGCTGAAGAGGTTTTAGAAGCGGCGGCGCTTGCGGCCAACGGGCAGCCGTTTGAGGTTGTGTATTATCCACGGGCAAGCACGCCTGAGTTCTGTGTTAGTGCTTCCTCTGTTAGGGCGGCGATGGGAATCCGGTGGTGCTCCGGTATGAGATTCAAAATGGCTTTTGAAACAGAGGATTTTTCCAGAATCAGCTGGTTTATAGGTACTGTAGCATCGGTTCAGGTTTCGGATCCTATCCGCTGGCCTAATTCTCCTTGGCGATTACTTCAGGTTGTTAATCTTCCTCTATTTACCGATTAGTACTCTTGAGTTTGGAAATTAATCCAATATTAACGTTTTGATTCCTCTCTGTCTATTTTAAGATGAAACTCTGAACGCTATACTACTTATGGTTAGCTCATCTCTATAGAGAATTAGTTGGATTTTTGGAAAATTTACTATATGTTGAAGGCTGTCACAAGTTGCAACAGATGAGAAATACTGCTCATTTATGTTAAAAGGACCGTATTGATTGACAAGGTCCACATGATTTTGTCATTGAGCTTTTTGGTTAGACATTCTGTGTGTTATAATGATTTGGTTGATCTGGATACAGATTACATCCCTTCTAATAGACCTCACAAATGGTAAATTTTGTCCTTTGATTGTTTAATAATCTCCACATGGAGGCAGATGCTGTTGTCTGACATAGTATATTCAATAAATGATGCAAAAATTGTTGTGGCTGTCATGTATAAGTTATCACAAATGAGTCCTGCCCAATATTTTAGGATCCTCTGGCAAATTACACGTTTCTTTGACTAAACAAATCTAATATGTTTTCTGATTATATTAATCAATTTGCAATGATTCAATAATCATCGTACTGAAATGTGCCATTGCTTTGCAGGTGACATGGGATGAACCTGATTTGCTACAAAATGTAAAACGGGTCAGCCCGTGGTTGGTTGAACTAGCATCGAGTATGCCAACCATCCAACTGCCACAGTTCTCGCCTCCAAGAAAGAAGCTGAGGCTTCCCCATCAGTTGGACTTTCCCCTCGAGGGACAAGTTCAATACCCGACATTTTCAGGCAACCCCCTTGGCTCTAGCAGCCCATTGTGTTGTCTAACAAATAACACTCCTGCAGGCATACAGGGACCCAGGCATGCTCAATTTGGACTATCGTTATCAGATCTCCAACTCACCAATAAACTCCAGTCTGGGCTGTTTTTGTCCAGTTTCCCCCGGTTCAATCCCCAATCTAGAATAACCGAAAGTTTCCCAAAAGGGCAAGTCAACAGCAATGAGAATTTATCCTGCTTGTTGTCGATTGGGAACTCAAACACAATTTCTGAGAAATCTGGCAATGCGAAGAGACACCATTTTCTGCTTTTCGGTCAACCGATTCTTACTGAGCAGCAAATTTCTCGCAGCTGTTCCACCGATGCAGAAAAAGTAGCCTCGCCGGAGAAGTCTGGCATTACCGGTTTGTCATGGCATAGCAGTGAAACCGGTTTGGATGCGGGTCACTGCAAAGTTTTCTTGGAATCAGAAGATGTGGGTCGAACCATTGACCTATCTGCTCTTGCTTCTTATGAAGAACTACATAGTAAACTGGCCGACATGTTTGGAAAAGAAAAATCAGAAATGTCGAGCCATGTGCTTTACCGAGACACCATAGGTTCTGTTAAACCTATTGGAGATGAACCCTTCAGGTATGAAATTGACATTGTTGGATGCTTTATTGATCATTGTTGTAGCTTAATCTCTAGTTAGTGATGCAACTTGTTTACAAAGTACCAAATTTACTGAATCTTCTGTTTTCGTACTTGTTTGGATTCAGTGTCTTTAAAGAAACTGCGAGAAGATTGACAATTCTGATGAATCCAACCATCGATAGCATTGGAAGGTGAGGATTGAGAAACAATACAAGTAGTGTTCAATTTTTGGTACCAAAATTCTTAACTGAAATTAAAATGTGAAATGGTGTTTGCAGGCCATGGATTACAGGGACCCGAAATGGCGAAAATGGTCTAGGAGCTTCAAATAAGGTTGGTCCTCTAAGCATATTTGCATGAATATGCTGAAGAGCTTTCTTCAATTGTTTATGTTATGTAGTTAGGAGAAAAACACAATTGAACTCCTACTTATTGAATTTTGTCAAATTTAAGTGTTTTTAGCTACAATTGTGATGACTTTTTGGGCGTAAGATTTTGCCTTGGTTCAATTTAAGCATTGGCATGGTCTCTTCCCTTGTGATCAAATTAGATCTAATAATTAAGATATTTTGGTTGTTGAATTGGTCGATTATTCCACTTTTACTCGTCACAATTGTAGGCCAGCGGAATATTAGAGATATCATTTAAATGTTTGGAATATGTTTGGTTTGGTTTCATGTCATATTTGTTGTCGGATTTCAGTTGGAATGTGCTTTTTCTCCCTTCCAACAGCCTTTGAAATACAAATTTAGTTGGGGATTTGATGGTCTAATCCTATCAAATTTCAATTAGTTCAAATGTTTGTTTGTTATTATTCCAATTAACTACACTCGTAAAAGTTAAACTGAATATTTAAATGATTTGTTGAGGATCTGCTGAGGGAAACCATAGCATCAATTCTTGTTACATAAAACTAGGAATCAATTAAATAATTTGTCAATACATTTTCCAAATATGATAAAAGTCAATAATTGAGCATAGCAAAGAAGAAAAATAAAATAAAGAGGAATCAAGAATTGGGATCTGCAAAAAAATCCAGAAAACATGACAATTGTTTGACTGTTCCGGCAGCTTGACGGCCAGGCTGGGTCTGGTCCCTTTTTTCTAATCCCTATGTTTTCATTTTATTACTCCACTACCAACCCTTGTCATTACTCCATTTTTTAAATTACTTTTTCATTTACTAAAATTCAAACCTTATATTATAAAACGATATTATATGTGTAATGGAATCCTTGCCATTTGAAATTACATGTCATAGCTGAATAATAATAATAATAATAATAATAATAATAATAATGATGATGATGATGATGATGATGGGAGGTCAAAACAATTTAGGTTTATGAAATTGATGAAATGGGTATCTAATTGTGTCTAAGTCTAACAACTTTGAATTGATAGATTGAATTAAAATAAAGAATAGGTGAATGGAGAGGTAACATTGAAAAAGAGAAAACATGCACACGTGCAATGGGATTATAAAAAAGCACGTGCGGTCCCATAAGAGACGCCGTTTTGGTGGGCGGGCCTCACTGTTGGGCTTCGGATTTGACTCCACTTTCTTAGTTCTCTCTCCACTCTCTTTTCCTTCTTCTCTTCTTTGCCTTTCTTTTCTCTTCCTTTTTCTTTTTCTTTTTTTTAAAAGAAAAATATAATTCATGTTCTTTTGTACAACTTAAGGGCCAAGTCTTATTGCCGTATGTACTTGTCACTATTGTTCGACTATCATTTTTAATATTTTGTTATTCTCATTTATTTAATGAATTGGTTAAATGTATATTATCGCGTGAATGTCACACGTCAATTTGTAGTTGTTTTTTTACGTTTTGAATTTGATATGTTTTTTATTTTCTTTTATTAGTGAGAAACTGGCACATGAAGTTCAAAGAAAAACAAGTGTATTGTCACCATGTTTGTGTAGGAACCGTCAGAAATTCCAAAATCACAGTCAATAGAAAATGTTAGTTAGAAACAAAATCAAATCTCATTCTTATATTAGAGTTACCTTCTTTCATTAAAAAGAAGTTTATATAGCTTTGGGCTTTGTTGGACCAGTCTCGCTGATGCGCGAAGCCCGCTGACACTCCAACTCA
>CAOJBJ012366240.1:0-11120 GCA_948291685.1 Euphorbia celastroides | reverse complement strand
AGCCAAGGTTAAGACCTTCTCAAGCGAACATTCAAAGCCGCCTCGAATGAGACCTCCGAGACCACCTGAAGTGAGGAAGACTTGGTCAAGGAGCAAACTTCTTCATAAGAAGTTTGGCTTGCTCAAATTCATCAAACAACCAAGTAGAGATAGAGGAACACAAGAATACCTTCTGGAGAACAACCCTCTCAAGAACATCAATGGCGATATGATGAGGCCGCCTGGAGATATGATATTGAGGCCGCCTGGAATGCAATTACTTGTGGAGCAGTCTTTATCAGAAATTCACATGAAGATAGAAGGTCATCTCGAAGAATGGTCGCCTCAACCAACACTCTCAAGAGAGGTAACTCAATGGATATGTGGAACGCAGGCGACCCGATTTCTCTAAATTTCCTCTGGGACCTTAAGGGTGTGTTTGCTTGATTGAAATTCTGTTTTTTGACCGTTTCTCGAAATCCATTACGTGTAACGAACACGTTGTTTGACATTAGTGATTGTATGGATTCATTTGTTTGTTGTAATTGAAAACGTATCATTTTGTGATTTGAAGGCTTATCTTTAAAAGTGTAGTAATCCTATAAATTCATAACACATATGTGATGGAAAAACTATTAAGATATTGGGTTTGTTTGGTTTGCTGAATTCTATTTCATATAATAGAAGAAAAATGAGTGAAAAGATACTAGATATGATATAGTGGTTGTTTGATATCCATTCCACAACTCATAGAATAGTAATTTCAATTTGAAAGGAAGAGATAAACATTTTAGGACATGTATAATCTAAGAATGGCCATTTCATTTAATGAAAGAAACTGGAATAAATATTTTGCAAACCAAATGTTATCATTAAGTTTCAAATGGGAAGAATTATCTTAAAATTATGGTTATCTAGTTTAAAAAGTTTTTAAAATAGTCGACTTTACTACTCATCTTTGAAATGCAAATTCAAATTAAAAAATTGTACAACTACAAAATTGTAACCGTTTGTCCCATAGATATAACGGTTTAATTTTATTAGCTCAAATGCAAGAACAATTAAACGATGATCTTTCAGCTCCTTAATATAATCTCGTGAAATAACCGTGCTCCTCTAAATCCTAACATGGTCCATAATTTACAAAATTCTAAATTTCGTGTGACTTTTTAAAGTAGTTTTGAAAATGATTTTGCTACAATATCTTGTGTTGACAGGTTTAGTACATGGAATGAAGAGGATGAAGTTATTTATACGGGATACATTATAATATGTGAATTTTAATTCTGTGTTAAGCAATAGAATTGAGTAGAATATTACTTAATAGTTAGTGGATATTTAAAAGAAGAATTTTTTTGGGGGCTAACAAACAATCCTAGCACTCATGCAAGTACTCAGATAAACATTCCTATTATAGTCACGGTTTTCTTTTGCTCTTCTTTCTAATTCATTTTAGTCCTTTTTTCTATCTGTTCTTTTCTTTCATTATAATAATATCCAAATTAGAAGCCTCTACTTTTATTCATAAAGCTAAAAGTAAAGTAGTATAATATTGTACATAGAGTATTATCAACACTATATTATTATCACTCATAATAATAAGAAAAAATTGTTAACAATAAAATTTTATAAATAATTACGATATTATTGTTTGTTAATGTTCGAAAAAAAAAAATAATTGAATTGATCCCTGCAACATAATCACCCTTCATTGAGAAGAAACGGCCGTTGATCTGAAGGCCCATCATATGGCTTACTGCGGTCCTGGATACAGGATCTTCTCCGTTCTGCTTCTTCGATTTCAGTTTCTTCCTCGCAATACAGCAATTCGAATTCCTGAATTCCATTCAAACCTCTTTCTTCCATGAAACTCCATTAATTTTCAGGAGCAAATTCAAATCATGAGCAGCAAGGAGTTCCGCTTTTTCCTCTCCTGCGATATCAATCTCCCGGTTACCTTTCGCGTCGAGAGATTAGAAGGATCGTTGCCTCCTGCTAAATCAACCTTCTCAGGTCAGTGTTTCTGCGATTAATTTGTCTCGCTTTAGCTTAATTGAGTGAAATTCCAGTTTTGAGGGGTTTTAATTGCCATTGTTATGCAGGAATTGATTCTTCTACCGACGAAAGGAGACCGGAGCTTTACGTCGAGTGTGCATTGTACATTGATGGCGCTCCTTTTGGTCTTCCGATGAGAACAAGGTAGACTTGACCTCGCTGTTTGTTTTGTTTCCTTAGTGGATTGATTATTCTTTGTGATTTATTAGGCTGGAGTCTAATGGTCCATCGTATTGTTGGAATGAGCTGATTACACTGAGCACTAAGTATCGAGACTTAACTGCCCATTCTCAGCTTGCTGTGACAGTAAGTATGCACGTTTATTTGCTGAAGACCTTCTATTTTCGGGTCTACTTTGAAACTTTTGGTGAATCATTTGATATGTAACTTTGTTAATGTGGTGCATCTCAGTAGATTTGGGTTTTGGTGGATGCCATGTGTTATAGTACGTATTTTTACTACTCCATGTCAGCAAACACTTTGTCATGCATCTAGTGCAATTTTTTCATGCAACCCTTGATAGTTATGGGACCTATATTCCTTTTGTTCTTGCAATATGAAGTGACGCTTTGACATTGTTCACAACTTAGGATACCATACAGGGGATCCCGTAACTATCAGATTATTATTTACTTGCTGGACATATCTTCAAATTTCTTTCATCTTCCTGGTTGAGAAGGGATTTCCAATCAGAGAATACTATGAGAAAGATTGATCTATTTGATTGATGATATCCCTTTAGTATATCTACAGAAAAGAGACTACAATAGCAGATATAGGATCGGAAGTTCTAAGGTTTTTCCTCTTATTCCTCTATTTCTTTTTTGGATAATCTTACTATTTGCAGCAGATTACATTCACACTTATGCTAGGTGAATGCCACTTTGTGATCTACACCGCTTGCATTTTCCTCTAACTGTAGTTCATCCCGAATGGAACATTCAAAATAATGGTAAACCAGATGAATATCGATGTCTGTCGATAATATAGCAAATTTGCTCATGTAGCTTTTTCATAATATGCCTTTGGCTTCTGTGGAAACACATGGCTCTTGATTGCTGAGTTTAGTGTTCACCTACACTTTATATGCCTTTTTGGTAGACTGAAAGTTCACAGTTATCTTCTGCTTTTCTGTGTGTAATTTAAAGATTGGGCTTTATTCTTTGCAAATTTAGAATTTTGGCTTTCGTTGATTGTCTATCTCATTGAAATCTAGGTTTGGGACGTTTCACGTGGGAAGGATGATGGATTGGTTGGTGGGGCTACAATCCTTCTTTTTAACAGCAAAATGCAACTTAAAACTGGCAAACAGAAGCTTAGACTTTGGTTAGGAAAAGAAGCAGATGGATCATTTCCAACAACTACTCCTGGAAAGGTTCAAACTTATATCTGTATTTTAAAAGCTACTTGGTTTATTCTCAAATTTTACCATTTTTAATATGAAATTTCTCTGATGATAGGTCCCCAGACATGAGCGTGGGGAGTTAGAGCATTTAGAAAAGCTTGTGAATAAATATGAGAGGGGGCAGATTCAGTGTGTTGATTGGCTTGACCGTCTAACATTCAAGGCTATGGATAAAATAAAGGAACGTGAAAGCTCAAAAAATGGATGTTCTCACTTATACTTGGTGGTTGATTTCTGTGGTTTTGAGCATCGAGTTGTTTTTCAGGTACTTCTGGTGAATTAATTTTTGGCTGATATCCTGTTTTGTAGTATCCTGTACGTCCGGAATGGTATTTGAATATTGTAGAATCCTCGCTTCTGTAGCTATGTGCTTTCAAAATTTTGATATTAACAGTAAAAAAAGTCAAATAGCGAGTGATGTTATGAAAATGTATTTTATCATGAGCTATTCTGTTGATGGCTAGAAATAAATAATTTTTTACCAATTTACTTTGGAAGTCAAGTTCTTTAGTTGATTTTTTTTCTTTTTTCTGGCTTTGCAGTCTTAGATAGTTATGGCAGTTTTGTGTATTGTTATCATTTGTAATGCAGTATTTAATTAGCTCTATAAAATTCTTAATGTAAATGTGAACTGTTCTAGTGAATGCACAGCTAAGACTCTGAATCTTTCAATTTGCTAAAACTAGTGATTAATAACCCTCTAACCATACTTATGTTATTAAATATTTAGTTTTATTAAAGTTCCATAGACGAAATAGTTGGATTGGCATACATATAGGTGGATGTAAATTATATTCTCTACTTGGTTGTCATATCATTAGCACGTCAATATTGGTCTACCAAGTAGCATGACATGATGGAATAATTATGATGAAGTCATTTCAATTTAGATTGTATAATTTGACCATTAAATATCATTCATGGAATTTCTTATTTTTCTGTGTACATCTTGTAAACTGCTTTGAGATTATGTTAATGGAAACAATACATACAAATAGAAGTGCAAATCTAACCTTTCTCATTCTATCATGCAGGAATCAGGAGCAAATTTCTTATTACCATCTCCTATAGCTTCAACAAATGAGCTTGCTATTGTGTGGGATCCTGAACTGGGAAGGCCAAACCCCTCAGAACACAAGCAACTGAAGCTGGCAAGGAGTTTAACCCGTGGTATCATTGACAGGGATCTGAAGCCGAGTAACAACGAGCGAAAGTAAGTGTGGAGATGAATTATTTAGATTCTGTAATGAATTTATCTTCCTTTCGTGGTGAGTCTCTGATTGGCACATTTTTTGTGAAAAGGAATTGAATTGTGATAATTTTGTGCTTTATTTGTAATTGATACGGATTCAATCTAACTAAACTCACGGAAGTCTCTGATATGAGGTTTTGGTGTAATATATTTACTTGATTTTATAATACCATATAATAAGTAACAGAATGATGAATGCTAAATCTCCTCACGGTTTGATTAGTCATCAGGAAGTTATTTGGTCAATTTTATATATTCCTGAATGTATAGTTTGTTGTTTTAGTTATGAGCAGTTTTTCTCATTAGCCTTGGTTATCACTAACCGATTAACATAAATATCTTTGAAAGGTCTATTCAACGAATTCTGAAATATCCACCAACAAGGACTCTAAGTGGAGATGAGAGACAGCTTCTCTGGAAATTCCGTTTCTCACTAATGTCTGAGAAGAGAGCTCTCACAAAGTTTCTGCGCTGTGTTGAATGGAGTGATGTTCAGGTTAGCATATGGGCCACTTGTGTAGCGATTTCTAATGAAGATGAGTCTTGACAAAATAAAAAGGCAGTTCCTTCATGACCAGCAGTAACTAGTTTAGTTTCTGGAAGCAATCTCTTTACGTAAAATAAAGAGGATGGAGAAAGACTATTTGTCATTCTAACTCCTACAAGTGCCTCATGCTCGTGGAATGCCTTTTATTGTGGCTTAATATTGAAATTAGAATCTAATATTCGGTCCAAATATTTGTAGAGGACTTGCTATATTCTCATCTTCTCCTTTATTTCTTGTTCCATACAAATATGCAATATGGTAAAAGTGCTAGCATACTTCGCATACTGTATTCGTTTGTACCTTTTTTAAGTGCTAGTGAATTGGCTCATTTGCGAAGATTTTTGGGATGCTTTTTGCAGGAAGCAAAACAGGCACTGGAAATGATGGGGAAGTGGGAAATGATTGATGTTTGTGATGCGCTAGAACTTCTGTCGCCTGTTTTTGAAAGTGAAGAGGTAGGTGTTAATGAGCTATCTGTCTTCAAGTTTTCGTCATTACAAGCTATTAGTCTGAGGTTGAACTTGAGTAGATATCTTGAAGATCGTTTATACATAGCCTTGAGACTCTAATTAAAATTAGTTTGATAAAGGTATTCGAAACATTGAGAATAATCAAGTGAGTGTTTTTATCCTCTTAAAGAGCACAAAAAGTTTGCCCTGTTATATTCCTTGCGGAGTATAGAAGTCCTAGTTTGCTCATAACACCCTAGATGCTAAATTTTTTTTGTTCAAGGGTTAAAATTTCAGGAATTGTGACACAACTTCATCATGAATGTATGCCATATGTTCCTGTCAATTTGATGGATATTTAAAATTTACTGAACAGGTTCGTGCGTATGCTGTCAGCATTCTGGAGAGAGCTGATGATGAAGAGCTCCAGTGTTACTTACTTCAACTGGTTCAAGCTCTTCGGTTTGAGCGCTCTGATAAATCTCGGCTTTCACAATTCCTTGTCCAACGATGTATGCATTATACTTCCCTCGCTTAATTTATTTGTTGTTCTGTACATGTATCCATGTGCAATGCTTCTTATTCAATTGTAGATATTGGTCAGATTGGTTCCTGTGTTCTTGTTTTCATGTATTCTAAATGTGCATTTTTTCTTATCTTTTCGTTATGTATAACATTGTAGCATACTATTTTCATCTGAGACTGTAATGGACTTTTGGCAGCGCTGAACAACATTGAGTTGGCTAGCTTTCTTCGATGGTTCGTTGCTGTTGAACTTTATGATCCTGTGTATGCTAGAAGATTTTATATAACCTATGAGATTTTGGAAGAAAATATGATGAAGGTTTGTGTTTCTAATATTATAAATATTAATTTCTGCAGTTTATTTTCCCAAAATGTCAATGCCACTCATTGCTTATAGATAATTGCTTCCCTTGCAATTCTTATTATTTAAGATGCTAATCATGTGAACCTTTGGAAATGAGTTATTCTTCGTTTTTTACAACTCTTGTAGAATGATATATTGCAGGGTTATTTCCCTCATAGAAGTATGAATAGGCTTCTGCAAGTACTCTTAAGATATGCATATATATTCAGCCATGTCCAAAACAATGCAGAACAGTATCTTTTGTGTTAATTGTAGAAAGACCTTGTGAAAAGGGGGAAAACCCTTGCTTTAAACAATTTATAGAACTTTTCATGCTCCTTTTGTTTTGTCAGTTTCTGCCTAATCTAAGACATTGTCAGCATTTTTAGTCAATTCAATGAACCGATTAATACAAATATTGCGTATTAGAAGTTTCTCTAGAAAATAACTTATGTTTCTGTTTAACTGTTATTTTTGGCATAATTTTAGGTTTATTATTATATTTTTACTTCTGTACTATTATATATTAAACCAATATGGAAGTTTTTTTATTCTGGGAAGGAATTCATATTGGTGGCACCCAAAATAGCTAACAAACAAATTTCCAAATGATACAACAGGATTGGGTTTACTTTTCCACCTGCTAACGTGGCCCAAATTGTTGCTAATTGCTTGTTAGTTACAAAGACATTAACTATTTTAGTCATCTGCTGATAAGAAAAGAGTGGTGCTAAAAGTGTATGAGTAGTATTCTAAGGAATTTTTTTAAGAATTTTGAAGTTTCTCATTCACACACACGCACATATAGGATTTATGGAAAACTAAGATATTGGACTAATTATTGTCTTGTTATCATCATAACAGTTGCCAAGTGGTCCAGATGGGGAAGAAGATGGATTTAAGTCGTGGCAGAGTTTGGTACGTCAAACTGAGTTGACAGCCCAATTGTGCTCAATAATGAGAGATGTAAGAAACGTGCGCGGAAATACCCAGAAAAAGAATGAAAAGCTCAGGCAACTTCTATCTGGTCTTCTCAGTGAGCTTACCTATTTTGAAGAGGTATATGTTTATTGGAAGCTACACTTCGCTTATCTTTGTTCATTAGCTTTTTCCATGTCCCTTTTCCTTTCATCATCCTAGCATTTTTCAGATGTATATATGACTGCCAAATGTTCTTTTATGCTGATCAATTAACACTTTGTTTTGTTTCATATTCAGCCAATAAGATCACCACTAGCTCCTGGTGTTCTAATTACTGGTATTGTACCATCAGAGTCTTCAATATTCAAAAGTGCATTGCATCCGTTGCGTCTGACTTTCCGTACGCAAAATGGTGGGACCTACAAAATTATATTTAAGAAGGGTGATGATATTCGGCAAGACCAATTGGTAATTGCTCTAGGCTGGCTTTATAATTTTTTCAAGCTTGACTTTTTCCCTCCAACAAAATACACGTCAATCGTGATGCAAACCCAGATAAATGGCCTTCAGGATAGGGGTGGGAGGTCTTGTTTTGCTGCTTGTAATATACTAATGTATTTGGTCCTGTAGGTTGTTCAAATGGTATCTCTAATGGATCGACTGCTTAAGTTGGAAAACTTGGATTTGTACCTGACTCCATATAAAGTGCTTGCTACTGGACAAGATGAGGGCATGCTTGAATTTATACCATCAAGATCATTGGCTCAGGTATTGATTCTACAAATGAGCTTCTACAATCATGTTTTATCCTTTTTGTAAGAAACAACTGAAGTGTAAAACTCTAAATGTGTATGTCATTATGTGGAGTAACTATGATGTAGAATGTCGACTGATATGAATAGTTCTCTTACCTTTTTTTATCACTATTCTCTTTCTGTTCATAAAGCATATTAGGGATGCAAAGAAAAAGTGTTTTTTTTTTCAAGAGACTAGTTGGCCTATAACTGGCATTGGTCCGTGCTGTAATGCGAACTTAGATGAAATAATTTCCAGATTATGCAAGAAGATCTGTAATCTTGCTCTGTTCACGAAACATATTGGGGAAATGAAGGACAAATAGAGGGGGCAGAATTAATTAATATTTGTCTTCCTTTCCTTTCCCTTCTTAGGAATCCAACTTTCTTATCTATGATTCAGTTAGGGTTATGTATAAAATATGGGATACAGTACTAAAATATATCTCTGAATTCCAGATTCTGTCAGAGCACCGCAGCATTACAAGCTATTTACAGAAGTTCCATCCTGATGACCATGGGCCTTTTGGGATCACAGCGTCCTGCCTTGAAACGTTCATAAAAAGTTGTGCAGGCTACTCTGTCATTACATACATTCTGGGCATCGGGGACAGGTAATTTTTGTGTCATTTATACTAAAATAGCAAAATGTTGAATCTTGCCATTTGTACAAGCACTCCTCCGATTTACGAAAGGCTATAGGAAATAGGGTAGGAAAAAATTTGAATAGATGAGCACTTCAATGTTTTCGTTTTGTGGAAAGGCTATGGTCCTATGGATTTAGTAGGGTTGAAAAAAAGTTGTAGTTTTTGGAATGCTAACTTCCATGATATTATGTTTCCTTGGGTTTTGTATTGCCACCAAATCTTTACGTATCAGATTTGCGCTAAACTTGATTTGGGAAGAAAATAAATTTTAGGTGATTGTCAGAATGTATGCTGGGCAACCTCTCCTCCTCTCCTAAAAGATCCACTTTCATCCTCTTAGTAACGTGTGGTTAAAAGGGCTATTTTTTTATTAAATATAGTGATTTCATTTGCAATTAATGTTATAGTTCGAAGAGGGATTCATGGTTGATTCTGTTTGCTATCTTAATAAATATGTACGTTAGCAAAGGTCATTTGGTGAAACTAAAAGATTAGCAAGAATAATTTTTGCTTGATGGATCTTTGGTGTTCAATAACACCCTACCAGAAATACAAACTAGAACTAAATGTAGTGCTTCATTTCTCAACTTCCTGGATTTTTTTATCATAAGTTTCAATTTCTTGAACGTTTCAAACAAAGTTGTAAGCTTTTAAGGCACAAATTTCTTTTTTGTCCCTGCAGGCACCTTGACAATCTTCTGCTTAGGGACGATGGGCGTCTTTTCCATGTTGATTTCGGTTTTATTCTAGGCCGAGACCCTAAGCCATTTCCACCACCAATGAAGCTCTGCAAGGAAATGGTCGAGGCTATGGGTGGCGCCGAAAGGTGATGTTTTTATACTCTATGATTTCGATTCAATCACTTCCCTTAACCTGTAATAACCGATATATAATATTATTTATTTTCCTATTTCTTTCTGCAGCCAATATTATACCAGGTTCAAATCATATTGCTGTGAAGCATACAACATCCTCAGAAAATCCAGCAACCTAATTCTCAATCTCTTCCATCTAATGGCGGGTTCCAACGTCCCCGACATAGCTTCAGATCCCGAAAAAAGCATCCTCAAAGTAAAACTTCCTTTCAAAATTGCAATCTGCTCCTTCAGCTTCAAATGTTGCTTCTCTTTTACAATTTCCGCTTCTCGATTCTTGCAGCTTCAAGAGAAATTTCGGTTGGACTTGGATGATGAGGCTGCCATACACTTCTTCCAAGATCTTATCAACGAGAGCGTCAGTGCATTGTTTCCTCAAATGGTTGAGACTATTC
Source organism: Euphorbia celastroides (assembly GCA_948291685.1). Taxonomy (NCBI): domain Eukaryota; kingdom Viridiplantae; phylum Streptophyta; class Magnoliopsida; order Malpighiales; family Euphorbiaceae; genus Euphorbia; species Euphorbia celastroides. The sequence continues at coordinate 933 of CAOJBJ012366240.1, read as the reverse complement.
ACCGCTGGGCTCAATACTGGCGGTAACCGAACAAAGATTTTAATCTGTATATGCTTATGTACATAAATAGCTAGGTATATTTTATTTGCCATTATTACCTTTTCCTCTTCGGTTTTTGGTGCTTTCTCTATTCTCTTGATAACTTAGAGTGCTTGTTGTGTTTGCCGGTAGTGACTCGAACCAGACCAGCTTTTTCAATCTGTTAATTTATGTAGGTGAAGAAGTCGAAAAAGAAATAATAGTATATCTATTGTGAATTGGTAACATGTTTATCTGTCTCTATTCACATCTGTTAAAACTATAGGTCAGAGTGTTCAATTCTTATCTGCTACATTTGTTCGGCTCTATTTCAATACATGATTTAGTGGCCATATGGTATATCATGTTTAAGGTCCAAAAAAATTCACACGCCTAAGCCTTATAGGTATTGGGGGTAATGTATTTATGATTGAATATATAAAATCTCTCTTAAACTTGGCACAGCAAACTTGATGACTCCTTCAAGAACTTACTAACATCTGAAATTGGTAAAAGTGTATCACTCTCACTATAGAGAGTGCATTACACTTTCTGCTAACTATGCAAATTAAAAAAGTTAAACCACTAATAATCTGACATGTGTTGTAAATTTCAGAAATTTATAATAACCCTTGAAATAATTTCTATTAAGTCCCTAAACTTATTTACTTACAAAAACACCATCTTCCTTCTTCAAATCCATATAATTGCTAAACATTTCCTTTCAATTTCTCATTCGAAAGCTCATTAATAATCAAAATTCAACGTAATTTTTTCTAATTTCCCATCAAAATATTAAATAATCATCAAAACTTAGAGTAATTCCAAAATGCCTAACAAATAAATCACAAGCAAACCCCGTTTTAGTTATCTCCCCAGCCCGCAATAAAAAAATTGTAATTCTAACAATAGCAA
>CAOJBJ012366017.1:0-11413 GCA_948291685.1 Euphorbia celastroides | reverse complement strand
TCTGCTGAAATCTCTGCTCAAAGTAATTTTCAAAAAAGCTCAATCGTGGGTCTGTTGAGAGTTCTGAATCTTTCCCTTCAGAAGTGAAAACAGTTGTAATAGCTAGGTGTAAGGCTTATTCTGTTTCATTCTGAGTAGACTGAGTGGAAAGGGTATCCATTCAGTGGGTTAGAGTTTAGGTTGCTAAGGAGGGCACTTTGCAACTGGGACAACTCTGTAAAAATCCTTTTAGTGAGTGAGAGTTTAGGTTGCAGACAAGGAACTCTATAGCTGGTATAACTCAAAGATCTTAGGTTGCTGAGGAGGGTACTCTATAACCGGTATACTCTATAAGAAGGCTTCTCTACCGATAAAGAGTCACCTAGTGGATTTAATCTCGGAAAGGGTATCCGGGGACTGGATGTAGGCACAAGTTGCTGAACCAGGATAAATCACTGAGTGAATTTTTTCTTTTCCTTTAACTGTTTATTTTATTTGTTTGACAAAACCATCAGTGCGCTCACTAAAGTAAATTCTCAGTGTGTACAACCTTGCTGATTGATCATCAGTCATCAGCGCAAGAGTTGTCTTAGGGAAACCATCGTTTCGCTGACAAAAATCAGGGTAAATTAAACTGAGTTTATAAATTGATTTTTAAAATGTTAAAGTCATTCACCCCCTCTGACATGTGTAAACTAGCCATACGGGACCTATAGTAAGAAAGCCGAAGAGGACAAGGCTTCTTACGTTTCATTGATGGACGAGCTGAAAAAGGCCTCGGAGAAAGCTGATGAAGTTCACCACACTGCCTTGAACGAGAAAGACAGAAAGATAGCCGAGCTACAAAGAGCGCTAGAGCAGAGCTCGATGAGGGTGAGTGATCTAGAGGCTACTCTTGGGGAGAAGAATCTCACGCTGGAGCGAAAGGAAAAGGCGCTCAAAGAGCACGCGATGATCTTGAAGGCTTTGAGGGATACTTACAGCCTACTCCTGCAGAGGTGGTGAGCTGCCTATCGCTAGTGGTTGAGCAAGAGTAAGGCATTGAAGCACCATTCAGCCAAGAAGGTGGAACAAGTTCTGGGTGAATGGGTAGACTATCGGATGGCTTACCACTGCTAGTTCCTTTTCAAGGTTAGGGAGCTTTTTCCCGAGGTAAACCTCGATAAGCTGACTAAGTTGAGCGATCCCGAGTTGGGGGAAGAAATTGGCCTGATGACGCTCGAGTACTGGCTGCTGAACTGGAGGCTTCCATGGCCGAGATAGAGGCTGAAAAAGCTTAAGAAGCGTCTCATCCTGCTAGTTCGACCGTCACCTAGGTGCTTTTTGGGTTAGTCAACAATGGGGCCGAGGACGAGGTCAACTCGCTTTTGGCTACCGACCCCAATGAAGTTCTGCCCGTCGCGCTGCCTCAGTGATTCTGCTTTTATTAGTTTTGTTTCTTTTTTTTATGTATTTTGTCTTGGATTGATGTACTCCACCTTTACGCGGTTTTCTTGTTAGTAACAAAGTTCAACCTTTTTGCTTTCATCCTTATCGCACTGTGATTGTGTCTTTCACACTTGCTTTCATTGGCCTAAGTTTAGTATGATGCTTTTTGCTTGCGTTGCCTTGTATTTATCTTGTTGGCTTGAACATAGTATTTTGAATACTGTTAGCTCATGTAGCCTGGCTTAAGCTTAGTATATAGAATATTGTCTGTTTGTTTAGCCTTGTTGTGAGTCGCTTAACGATGCGTTAGAGTTGTGTTTATCTCTTTTGGCATTGTTATGTTTGCGTTTATTGCATGGGTGTTGTGTGGAATTTTGATGTCCTAACACTCATTCGTTTAAGTGCTTATCACATGCTCGCTCGTCTTATCCTTAAAGCATAGCATCAATGAGCCTTACACGACTTTTAGCATTGTTTGATTACTTATTGCATGCTCATTCGATCGGGCCCTTGGGTGCAATGTCAGTGAGGCTTACAGGACTTTTAACATTATTCTCACCTCATTGGAGGGTTGTACATTACTTAATAAAAATGTCGAATGTAAAGCTAAAACATCAGCTCGCGAAACGTTGTTTCATCAAAATAACTGAGTACATTGGCAGTACCTGCCTTGAAGGAAATTGAATTACATTCACTTAGTATGGCAGCATGTGCCTTAGGGAATTAAAGAAAAGCTGATAAGCCCTTTGTAGCAGCTAGTGCTTAGGGTAAAAGAGTGCTGACGAGACCCTGTGTAGCATCTAGTGCTTAGGGTGATGACCCGGGCTGGTCATTCTCCTGGGTAGAACTTCCTCCACATATCCCTTCTGCACTTCTCTCAGCACATAATCTGCTTCTACTTTGCCAATGCATTTTTTCCACGGGTGAGTTAATGATCTCCGGTATAAAGTGTCTCCGATGAGAGCATATTGGTAAGATTTCCTCATAACTTTCTAGGCTTCAATTGGATCTTCCGGTAGCTCGTTCGTTGATAGGTATTTCTTTATTGGAGTAAACCAATCATCTTCTTGCTCAATGACCATGACCTCCACACCATGATGAATGCTTGGCAACTCTTGAGTCGCCACTGTGCAAGGAATCGAGTTTTCTCCGTATGGATCGAATGCAACCTTAGCAAGCCTGTCAGCTTCTATGTTCTGGGCTCGAGGGATATGCAACAGCTCCAAAGCGGTACCTCCAGCTTTGATATGCTCGGAGAGCTCTCTGGCTTTGGCTAAGTATTGAAGCATGTTGGTGTCCCAAGTAGCAGATCCTCCCTCGAGCTGGTTGATTACCAGTTTAGAGTCACTTTTGATGCACGCATGGTTCGGGGCGATGGCCTTGATGGCTCGGAGGGCCCACAAAAGTGCTTCGTACTCAGCAGCGTTGTTCGTGGCTTTCCACAATAGCCTGACCGCCTGGCTGAACCGAATGTTTCCCGGACCGACCATGTAGACTCCCACACCTCCGTGTTCTTGATAAGAACTTTCATCTATGTGAACTATCCAAATGCCCTCATGGGAATCTGCTTTTTCTTCGGGTGGTGCTTCTACCACAAAATCTGCCAATTCCTGTGCCTTAAAGGCCTTTCTTGGCTCGAAACGGACATCAAGCTCGAACGGCTTCAGTGCCCATTCAGTTATTCTCCCTGTGATCTCAGGTTTTTGCAGTGTCTTCTTCAATGGCAAGTTGGTTCTTACAATCACTGTGTGACTCTAAAAATAGTGTCGGAGCCGCTGAGAGGCAATTATGACAGCATAGGCAGCCTTCTCCAACCTAGGGTATCTCAGTTCGGTGTCCTTCAGTACTCTACTACAATAGTAAACCAGGAGCTGCTCCTTCCCTTCTTCTCGCACCAGCGCTGCCCCAATGGCTTCATCGCTGATACTTATGTACAAATATAGCGGCTCGCCATTCTATGGTTTACTCAACATCGAAGGCGAAGAAAGGAAGATTTTCAGCTCTTCGAAAGCCTTACTGCATTCTTCTGTCCAGACAAAGTTCTTGATATTCTTCAATGTCTTATAAAATGGAAGGCACCTCCTGGCGGAGCAGGATATGAATCTTCCTAGAGCATTCACCTTCCCATTCAACACTTGAACATTATTCACTATTTTGGGTGGTGCCAGCTCGGTGATTACCTTAATTTTGTCGGGGTTAGCTTCAATCCCTCTTTCTGACACCATGTAGCCTAGAAACTTCTGCCCAGATACTCCGAAGGCACACTTTTCTGGGTTTAACTTAAAGTTGAAATCTTTGCAAATTTCAAAGACCTTTTCCAGGTCGGCAGCGTGGGTTTCCTTAGAATTGTTTTTTACCACCATGTCGTCCATATACAACTCCATGATGTCTCCTACCAGGCCCTCAAACATCTTATTCACTAGCCTTTGTTAAGTTGCACTCGCATCCTTTAAGCTAGAGGGCATCACTTTGTAACAGTATGTGCCCTCGTGGGTGATGAATGAGGTATTCTCAACGTCGTTCTCTGCCATTGGGATTTGGTTGTACCCCGTTTTCGCATCTAACATTGACATGATTGCATGACCAGCAATAGCATCGACCAACATATCAATGTTAGGTAGAGGATAGGAATCCTTAGGGCAGGCCTTGTTCAAATCGGTGAAGTCTACGCACATTCTGTAAGTCCTGTTGGGTTTGGCCACCAACATCACATTGGCCATCCACTTTGGGTATCTCACTTCTTGAATGTGTCCCGCTCTGGTTAGCCTTCTTACTTCTTCGGAGATAGCTTTCTACTTTTCCAAGCTGAAGTTTCTCCTCTTCTGCTTCACGGTTGTTGCCTCGGGGTCAATATTTAGCTCGTGCTCAATGACTCCTGGTTTGATCTCGGTTATGTCACTTTCCTCCCATGGGAACTCATCTACATATTTATCTAGTACCCACACAATTTCGCTCTGAAACTCCGGTTCTAGGGATGAGCTTACCCGCACCGGTTTATCTTGCACCAACATCATAGTGTGCAACTCACCTACTGGCTCGGATGACTTTGCTTCTTCCCCCGAACTGTTAGGCATGGTTCTTAGTGAGTCCATGTAGATTTCTTTGGCTATCTTCCTGTCTCCCCTTACTGTCACCATTCCCTTATCTGGTTGGATAAGCAGAGCCAAGTGCCTTAGAGATATAACTGCCTCAGACCTCGAGATTGTACCTCAGCCTAACAGGATGTTGTATGCGAGAGGAATGTCGACAATTAAAAACTCGACTTCAGCATTCCAAAAAGGTGCCTCGTCGCCAATACTGATCTTCATCGATATCGCTCCCAGGACCAGAACTGCATGGCCACTAACACCCAACACTAGTGCTTGGTTGATTTCCAATCTGTTCGGATTACCACCCAGAGCGTCGAAGGCAGTTCTTGTCATTAAGTTAACCGGGCTCCCAATGTCGATCAATACCCTTTTGACTATGAAATTCTCTACCACCATTTGAATTACCAGTGCGTCATCGTGTGGCAAAGATTTTCTGATATGTGCAAAGCTGTAGTAAGTAGCTGGATCACTCTGACTGTTGCTACCTTTCATGCTTTCCCATTTCCTTTTTCCCGCTGCTACCATAACATGAATAACCCCGCGATGAGTAATGGGGTTGTCATCTTTTCTTCGGCTCTCACTAACCTTCTCTTTTCCCTTATTTTTAGCTTGTTCAAGGATAAAGTTATCTAACTTTCCCTCTACAGCTCGCCTTTTCAATTCTTCTGCTAATTGTCTACACTCTTCAGTGTCGTGCCCCTCTTACTTGTGGAACTCACAATATTTGCCGGGGGCGGCCCGGGTGCGACATCTTCCTCGAATATTGAATATTCTTCTTTGTATTCTGTATCCAGTACAAGAGTTCTTTCTTCGAAGCTTTAAGTGGATGGGCTTCGAACGCCCGTTTCCTATGGATCGGCTCAGGTCTTCCCTTTAAAGGTCTTCCCCGCTGTGAAACATCATTTATCCTGAGAGGAGGCTGGGCAACTCTTTTACTGCTTTTATGGTTCTCCCACTTTACCCATTCTCTAGCCTTAGCCATGATTTGAGTTAAGGATTTAGGTCGTTGGGTGAGCAAGACCTTGGACAGATCCTGCCACAACTGTTGGCTAATTCTTCACACGCTACATCAATGTTACACTGCCGGATTTGAACGGTTGTCTGTTGGAATCTTTCCACATACTCCGCCAGGCTCTCCAAAGGCTTCCTAATGAGAATCTTGAGATCTTGCATGGTTTTGTATGAATGGAATGGATGTAATGTAATGCATCATAAAGTTTTTCGCCATTTGGTTGAAGTTGCTAATGGACCCGGGTTCCAAACTGTCATACCAAAAGGTGACCGGCCCTGAGAGGGTGTTCGGGAAGAGTCGGCACATCATGGCGTCTGATGCTTCTGTCGTTTCCATTGTCTGCCTAAAACTCTTCACATGGATCGTCGGATCACCCACTCCATTATATTCTCGCAAGTGCAGGTATTTGAACCCGTGCAGAAATTTCTCCTTCAAGATCTCTGAGCTGAAAGGCGACTCCGTGTTCTCCACTTCAGGGATGAGGGGATCGATCCCGGCCTCAGTCATAATAGCTTTAACTTGCTTAGCTATTACTTGGCTCAATTGTTTGCCTGTCTCCTTCTTTACTGTATCTCTCTTCTTCTCCTGACGTCGGTGCCGCGGGTTACACGACTCGACAGAGGAGTCGGATGAGTATTCCCAGCTCGTGTTTTTTCTTTTATGGCTCAACAAGCATTCTGGACGTCCTTTTATAGGCCGAGTCTACTCGAAGCCTTCATGGTAACCCCTGCTTGAGCCTCGAGTCTTACTTCGGCTCTCCTTCTTGTCATCCCTTTTGCTAGGGATGACAGTGTGCGAATAGGTAGTCATCTTCGGGCTGTGATGCCTTTCTTTCCTTCGGTACACGTTGCTTTGCTTCCGTAGCTTATATTCTTATCGTTATCGGGCTGACTCACCTCTGTGAGGTGATGAGCCTTTTAGCGGCGAGCTCGGGGATCCTCAGAGCGGTGTCTAAGCCCGAGCTCGCTTAAGGTTAACTCGGCTCGGGTATTATCGAGCTGTATTTCTCTTACCGTTATCATTATCTTATCCAATGACATTGACAAGCTAAATTTCCACAAAAGCTAAAGAAAAAACTTGTGAATCTCAAAAACACAAACCGACGGACAGGCGATCGGCGGAGCTCCCAAAATCCAAATCTCGATCGAAAGCCCGAATCGGCTGGCCCAAAACTAGGCTCTTCCTCTCTTTCTCCACCATCAATCACATCATGTCATGGATTTCAGTAAATAATTGGAAATTTTCAGAGCGAGCGCAACAAATATGTATGAATTTGGAGATGGATCTTCTTCTGTGTTCGGCAATTTCGCTCACGGTTTCTGCTATGGATGGGCTACTCTCGTTGCTCTCTTCCTTATTCTCCTTTTCCATTTCGCCAAGAGGTTTTTTTGCCTCCCTGCTTCATCCTCCTCTCGACGTCCGATTCCTCTTCCTTCTGCCGCCTCTCCCTCCCGCCAACTCCGGTATCCTTTTTCTTTTCCTGCTTCCTTTTTCGCGCTTCCTTTGCTTTCACGTTTGTTGGTTGTAAGAGTTGAATCTACATCTACAGAGTCACTGAAGCTGATTTGAGATTCTTAATTGAAAATTTGGACGAGAAGCTCACCCTCAGCGATCACTGGGAACACGTTATTGATAAAAGCAATGATCTCATCTCCTACACTGCTAAGTGCTGCAAATCTAAGGTTTGTTTTCTCTTATTCGGGTACTTGATTACGATTTTTCTCTTATACGAAGATGATTACGATGTATTTTTTTTAGTTTCTAATTATTCAGTTCTTGCTTTGTTGTTTCCCTTCCTATGTGATGCTTTATCTATATTATACTGAATCACAACACTCGTAATGAATTCTCTGCGTCTGTCTGGCTGACAAAGTGACTGGTACTCTGTTGCAATTGGCCTATAATTTATGGTGTTCTTTTCTGTTTGGCTTGCAGGATGAACCTCTAAAATATTTGAGCGTGACAGTGTTTGAGAATTGCTCCCCTGAGATCCTTGTGGACTTCTACATGGACAATGATTATAGAAAGCAATGGGACAAGACCATAGTTCAACATGAGAAGCTGGAGGTGGATGAAACTACTGGAACTGAAATTGGTCATACCATCAAGAAGTTTCCACTCCTGACACCTAGAGAGTATGTGCTAGCTTGGAGATTATGGAAGGGAAAAGATAAGACATTCTACTGTTTTACTAAGGTAATTTACCGGTCTATCCACTTTGGAGTGAGCTAATTACATATAGAGATATATCCCTGTTTGGTGTTGTTACTTCGTGACTTACTGAATATTTTTTTTGTTAGATGAAGAGGAAATTGCTTTTACCTGTTTGGTATTGTTGTCTTTCATTTCACTACGAACCTTTGTTCCTCTCTATTTGAAACTTAATGTGGTCAGTTAGATGACTTTTTTTAAGGAAGTCCTTCATCAAGAACCATGAGAGAGATAATGGAATAAGGTCATGCACAATCTGAAATCAGGGCATCTTATATGCTGAAAACTAAAAGATAAATTATGACTTGCTTTCCCGAACATCTTACTTCTTCTGAATAAGTTGTTCAGCACACTTCAATCGTTTTCCAGTTTATGATGAATGTAGAAGTAGAGATTTCTAATAGAGATTGCATCCATGAGGCCTCTCTGTTAGATCATGTAACAGGGGCTTATTCTATAAGTATTCCAAATTGTGGCATTGAAACTCCAAGGATGCACTCTTGTGCTTCTTTTATCATGGTATAGCCTTTCTCTCATGTGTTTAATCTGATATGTTGGACATGGAAACGTGGCATACAATTGAAGATTGTGGATATATATAAATCAAGGCATCTTGAGGCTCCTGATTTTCTTGCCAACATTTAGGAAGTATAAACGTATTGTTATGGTGATCTCACACTAGCCTGGTTACAGTTTTGAGCCCAAGATCCTGATGTGTTTAATTTGTTTTGCTATCATGAGTAACATCTGCCTGTTTAGTTTGCTTCGATTTTTTTATAGGCTATATAACCGTCTTTTTCTTCTGCTTCTCTGATTAGGAATGTGAACATCCTTTGGCGCCTCGAACGAAAAAGTATGTACGAGTGGGTCTCTTCAGATCTGGCTGGAGAATCAGGAAAGGCAAGTTGCTTATCTTTATTCTCTTAGTTGAAGATGATGGGATAGGGTAGCACATACACACACATATTGTTGGAGGTAGTGCTTGGTTATTTCTGAAAATTTTGGCGTGTCTAATGTTGGGAAACTTCAATCTTTCTTTCATCAAGTGGCAAGTGCAAGATTTACATCCTCTAATTTTCATTGAATACCAATATTTTATGTGACAGTCCCTGGAAGGAATGCCTGTGCGATCAGAATGTATCACCAAGAAGATGCTGGTTTAAATGTGGATATGGCGAAGTTAGCTTTTTCTAGGGGCATATGGAGTTATGTATGTAAGATGGACAATGCGCTGCGGAAGTATAGTGCAATTGGCTATCCTCGTATGGGTCCGGTTATGTCTGCAGTGACTTTGATCCGGAAGGTATGGTTATTATTGTGTGGTACTGCACTCTTCCTGTTCCATTTAAAGATATCCAGATTTGACTGCCACTTAAAAATATCAAGATTTGGCTAGTATATCTAAATGTAATAGATGTTCACATCTCTCTTTTTAAAGTTATAACTGCATCAAGAAGCGGCTGAAATCCTATTGGATCACTGCCCATCTAGAGTGCTACATACAGTTTGTTGGCACCAACTGATGGAAACTGTATGCTAGAAATTCAACAAGCAAGATAGAAAAGAATAGTTGTATGCTAAAAGAACATTTAGAAAAGGCATATTAGCAGTGGAATCCTTAAACCCAAATACCCCAGGAAGATAAACTTCCCTCTCTACTCCTAATAGCCGATCCCTATTCTAATTGATTCAAACAAGCGCTATATGCATTTCTCTAATCCTCTCTTTACAGCTATATATACGTACTACTAACTCAAACGCCATTTGTTCCTTGTTCCCATACTACCCACCCTTTACCTCATTAGCACTTTTTCTACCTATTCGTATGTGAATATGATTAGTAATTTTATTTTCTTACATGAATAGGTTCCACCAGGACTTGAAGCAATGGACGCCACTGTTGGTGCTTCAGCAACTCCTGAAGTGACTAATAGGATCGAAATAGTTACTGATGACAGGAAAGACAAGAAATTGCAGAGAAAGACTTCAGGGAAAATCCTGGCTAATGGCCTACTTCTTGTTGGTGGCCTTGTTTGCCTGTCCCGTGGACACTCTAGCTTCGGTGCCAAGGTCGCTATGGCATACATCTTGACAAAGTTAAGAAAACGCGATCAACAAAGCAGGCAAACTTAGGTTTCATGTCCACACCGATACCTCCAACAGTTATAACTTTAACTTACATCAGTCGCTGCAAACAGTTTTCAGTTGAACTTTAAATTAATCTGTTTCTGTATAGTGGAGGTGATTTGTGTCTTCATTGTAAGTAGTTAAATGTATTGTGCTACACATGTACAGAACTACAGGGTGCCGCTTAACAATGAAACCTTACTGTGACTTTTTGTGCTTAGTTGTGTACAAGTAGCGAAATTAGAGGTGGATCGTGGCTGTTGCAGCCATTCAGAGGAAGAAGAGGGGGCGGGATAACTGGAAACTGTCGTCATTGTGTACATGTAGATTATCTTTTTGGTTCGGGAGACTCGGGGAGCTATAATTTGTGTTAAGCGAAGGAACTTTGTTCTGTCTTACATGAGTGAAGTAGAGCGATTTTTAAAGGACAAGCTGGTGTCAAATGGTCTTACTATACGTGGAAAGGTTTAGCTGTGTTCCTTGAAAGAAATGGTCTTTTTGTTCTCTGTTTAACCAACCCTCTTTGTTCAGCTTTTCCCCCCAAATTTATGGTAAATGTCTTCATTAGTCCATCAAGATTGCCGTTCATGCACAATTGATGAGAAGAATGGTTTCCATTAACATTCTGAAAAGTAATACACATACAAGGGAGTCCTGAACGTTTTCAGCAGAATTCACATAAAAAAAAAAACTAAAGCGTCGCTTTTCTAGACCTGTTAACTTCAGTCTTGGAACGATTAATGAATATATAGATTACATAATGAAGTATGGCCTCGGCTAAGTTATAAGGTAAAAGGATTATTTTGTAAGATTTGGTACGGAACAAGGACGAGGAGATCAATTTTTGAAAGGAAATGGAGTAAAATTGATAAAAATGTGTAATCCAACAAAATGCAAACCGTTACAAGGAAGAGGAGGGAAAGGGGAAATGTATATAGTCCAGTAGAGAGTTGTTTTGATCCGCAAATCATTCTCAAGCCTTTCCATTTCCTTATAATTCGTTCCTGATTTGCATTTTTCTTCATCTGTTAATTCTTTACTTTTCTTGGCTAATCGTCCAGAATTTGCGACCTCCGGTTTTGGAGGGTTCCTTTTCGGTTTGGTTTGTTTCTCCATAGCTCGATTCTGATGCCTTTTCTTCAATGAATCCCCTGTTTGTTCCATCGTAGACCAATTTTCTTCTGTTGTTCCCGCGGAGGGAGAATGCAGCTCTCTTTTCTGGAGTTTTTTATCTTCTCTCTCGGGATCTTGCCCTTTCTCGTTCTTTCCAAGACCGATTCTCAGGATGGTATAATTTTATGCTGTTGGAACTTATGCAGTTTGGTTTCATTTGCCTTTTGGATTTCGCATTTTCCTCAATTGATGAGGAACTCGCCATCTTTCTCCTGATTATAGTTTCCGTTCGGTAATTGGGTGACTTTTGCTTTGTTTTGCACTGCAGTCTCAGCTCTTAATGTGATGTTCACGAGTCTAAATTCACCTTCCCAACTCGGCGGTTGGCAACAGAACGGTGGCGATCCTTGTGATGATTCTTGGCAAGGGATTACTTGCTCTGACACATCTGTGA
>CAOJBJ012365442.1:0-12225 GCA_948291685.1 Euphorbia celastroides | reverse complement strand
GCAATGAAGAAAGAAAATTGGTATTAGTAATATGTTAGTAATATATTGAAAAATAGTAATTGATAACATACATTATTAGTGAAATAATCATTACTTAGCAAATTTCTACGGTAAGAATTTTTTATATAAAATAAAATCTATAATAAAAAATTTCTATGGATATGGAGTAGGGTAAAGACTCTCTAAATTTGGAGTCACCCTTCTTTGTCTCTAAATTAGAAGGGTCCACTAAAAGCTTGTCAAATTATTAAAATTTTAAAATTAATTATATAAAGCATTAGAGGTGTTCACGGACCGGGCTACTCATCCGGCTCAGCCCGAGTCCACTTAAAATGGGAGGACTTGGGTATGCCTTTTAGTATAAATCCTGGTTCGAGTCCGAGCCCAAAAAACCAGAAATTTTATGGGTCGGGCTTGGTTTTTATATAAATACCTAAGCCCAACCCGATGAATAAAAAATATATTTATTTTGTATTTTTATATTATGTTTAGGGTAAACTTCAAAATTTTGAAACCACAAAGGGATGGTTTTGCAAGAAAAATAAACCTCAGAGATGTTTTTGCAAAAGTGTGAAATCACAGGGTATGTTTTCGAAGTTTACCCTTATCTTTTATAGCTTATATGTTAATTTTAATATTAATTTACTAAATTATTAACTATAACTTTAAGAAATTCACTATACTATATATTTAGATGTAAAATTTAAATAGAATTTTAATTTATTTAATAATAAAATAAAATAAAATAAAATTATTATCGGGCTTTGGGCCGGGTTTGGATTTGACTTCATAAGCCCGGCCCGAGCCTGACCCGAACCCGAAGTTTTAAATATGGGCTTGGGTCGGGCTTAGGTTAGTATCTTTAACCAAAAACCTGACCAAGCCCGACCAGAACCCAGCCCGACCCGCTTAATGAACACCTCTATAAAAGACCGACTTTCTAAAAGAACACCGTTAAATGATGTTAAATGTAAAGAGATAAAAAATTAATTTATTAAATAATAAATTAAGAATGTTGACATAAATTTAAGGGATAACTTCAAAAGCCTCCTTTGAGGTTTTGTTCATTCTCAAAAACACCCCTGAAGTTTATTTTTTTTTGCAAAAACATGCCTCATGGTTTCAGAATTTTTCAAAAAAAGGCAAACCACACGATATATTTTTGAAAAATTATAATTTTAACTATATTACAAAAGTTATTTCAATAAATTCAAAATTCATATATTCTAACTATATTATTTATGAATTATTTATTAAAATATGAGTAATTTTCACAAATATTTCCATTTTAGTATAATTTTTTAAAGTTAGAATCGATTTGTAATTAAAATAAAAATCAAACATCTAAAAAAAATCTTAAATTCATCACTAATGTGTATCTTATTTTTATAAACAAGTTTGCAAAATTTCACTTTAAAATGGGGAAGATTAGCCTTTCAAATGTAATTTCAAAATTTTGAGAAATATGTTTTTGTAAAATTCTGAAATCACAAGACATGTTTTTTGAGAAAAAAATTCAGGAGTGTTTTTAGGATAAGTAAAACCTCAAAGAAAGTTTTTGAAGTTATCCCTAACTTTAACTGTCTTTTTTTTAAAAAAAAAAAACCTCGGGGGAACTATGTGTTCTCCCAAAGAGAAAAAAAGAAATGAAGACGATGAATATTTTGGGGTGAACTACCTAACTAGGTTGGCTCGTTCGCCCTCCTACAAAAATCCTCCCTGTTTTTTCATTAAAAAGGGAATGAAGTCCCAAAACAAAATATGTCAATGTCCAAGTACCATGAGGTTCGACAAATTAACAATATCCAAAACCCCTAAGCATAGCCCCTTCCCCTTAACATTACAAACAAACCAACATCTATGCAAACATTCAAACAAAATATCCCCCGGCTAGATCTCCGTGAAAGACGAAATGGTTCCGACATGTGAGCGAATAAGGATTACTAAAAAGATCCAATGTTGGTTTACGGGGCTAGACAATCAAATCAATATGTGATGAAAACTGAGTTAAAATATAAGACATGTTCTTGTAATTTGTCCTTAAAATTTAATCCACCAATGCAATTGGTAGCGTGTATACTTCGGATTTTAGATTTAAAGGTTTTAATTTGATACAGTTTTATACAACCATTTGTATATGATACTAATTGATAAACTCGAATTATAGCTTTTTGTTATGAAACGGATGTTAGTGATGATCATTAATTTATGCACAAGAGAAATGAAAGAGCATGTGAATAAAATGGAACGAAAGTACGAATAAAAAAGAAACTCTTTTTTATAGGTAACTATATTCGGAAAGTTTGGCGCATCACTTATTCATATCAATTCATAGCCGTAGAGATAGATGCGTTTTAAATCTTCAAATAAATTTTTCAACTCAACATTATTCCTATTCTGGTTAACTGCCAAATTTTATGTCTCACTTTTAAATGATAACATTTTGTAACACATTTTTCAATTGCGAACATGGCTTGTCAGTCATTTGCTTTTTTGTAATTTGTATTACTTTATTCAATTAATATCCGAAATTTCCAATATTTTTAACCGGATGGATTGCTTGATTTCGCTTATTAATTTGAGATGGATTTCAGTTTCACAAATAGATTCAATTGATTTTATTTCTAGTGGATTTATCTGATTGATAGGAAAATTAAACACGGATCATAGCTATATGATGAAGCGCCAAAGTCATTACAAATATTCCGCCAAAAAGAAGAGAAATATTCCCTACATACTTTTATTATTAGTGTATTATTATAAATTATAAATATTTTTTTCAATTTTACTCTGTTGATTCCTCGTCAGGGCGTTTCCATGATCAAAGGGGTTGAATGATTCTTTGTAGCAAAAGCTTATTGTTTTAAGCTTTGCGTAGCGTGCTTTTAATTGTTATTGGAAGTGCAAATGATCTACCTAATGAAATATACAAATATAAACATAAGTAGGCTCAATAATCTTAAGTAAAGGTAGCACATGGTTGAGAAAATCAATCCCAAGTATCTATATTAGTTCAATCTTTTCCTACTAAAATATCGAAATATTGTCTTTCGAGCTTTATTCCATTAGTATATGATCTCTTTTGCAGGTAGGAAACTTTTACGAAGATTTAGCCTTCGATAGGTACTATTCCTTTGAAGTTAGGCTATATCACTCTATGTTAGTACCCTTGCAACATATTTAAATAAAATAGTTTTCTCAAAAGATGGATTTGAGATTCCCACTAACAGGTTTGGTTTATAATTGTTCGAAGCTTTTCTCATTAACTTGTACGTGGTTAATTTCTCTGTAAGTGACTTGCAAATTCTGGTCAAGATTTTGCACTAAAAGCTTCCATCTTTGAGAATGTTGCTTAATGTTAGGGAAAAGAGAAAAGGCTTGGATAATTCTGAAGTCGCGAGACGTTTGTCAAATTAAAATTATTTTGAAAGTTGTCTCGAAAATTCAATCGGATAAAATTACAATCAATATACAAGAATTTTGATTATTGTTTTCTGCAAAATTTGAACATACGTTTTCAAACATTTTATTGCCTTATTTCGAACAGTTATATTGTTTCAGAAATGAGTATGTCTAAAAGACATGTATTTTTAGGGTTGTTTCTGCGTCTAAGAGTTGTATCTTTTAGGGTACAAAATTCATTTTCGGATGAATTTTCCAAAGAACACAAACATAAAGGAATAAGAAATTTTTCGAGCTGACTTGACAGCTCGACTTGAGCCCAGGGCTCTCCCCAAGGACCCTGCCCAAGGGCGCTGCCCGCAGACCCCCACAACATTTCTCGAACAAGTGTGTGTTTCTACACTCTCCTGACTTGTTCGATGAAGTGCTACAGTCGCACAAATCAACAGGTTAACCCAATTACACTAAAATACCAACACTTAACTCCATTTCCAGGCTTCAATTTCTAAAGTTATAATTTCAATTGATTTGAATTTGAATAGAAGATCGAGTATGTGTTGGCATATTTGGAAATTGTAGGATTTTTCGTAGAGTGGCTAAATTTCTTGTTGAAGTTTTTTGGGAGATTAGCACCTACTACATGGGCAAGGATTGGCGCCTTTATGCCGCATTGTGTCTTTTGGTCGATTTTGCAAATCGATTTAAGTTTGCAGTTGACAAAGTTCTACTCAAAACAGATTTTTGCCTTAATCTCGTTTGGTATCTCGTTCTTATATATATCAAAATTTTCTTTCTCATTATTAATTTATCACCATATATTATTACTAATGTCTCACTTCAATCCTAATTAATAAAAAGGTAAATTAGAGAAAAATAGTAAAAATTAAATTAATATTTTGGAATGGCAAACAAAAATGAACAAATTGTTAATCTAAAAAGACATAAAAAGAATGGAGAGAAACTCATACTTAGAACTGAATTGAGGTAAAGAGAAAATATTTGAGAATTAGACTTTTATTTCTTCGTAACGGAGATAACAGATATGTGTGTGTAAATTTATTCCCACACGGTAATGATATGAATCAATGATGAAGCTGGTGTATTGACATCAGTATCACACACAGCTGGACCAATTTGTAATTGAAACCTTCCACCTAATAGTTCATATCCTTTCCTTTTATTAGGCGACATAAGTTTGAAATCGCCTCAATTTGACAATTTTTTAATTACTTCTCTAAATTGTTTTTTTTAACTCTAAATTTACAAGAATTTTTCACATCTCAGCTCATGACTGAATCAAAAATTTGTTAAAATTACATATTTAAAAAATTAAAATCAATTAGAAATCGACAAATAACATTTAAGCACGAATCAAGTCCAGTTAGGCCAAGTTTAAAAGGATAATATAAATAAGTGAAAGTTCAAAATTACACTATTTACACACTTATTACATGTCGGATGAAAAAATATTTTACGATTCCTAGAATTCGGTCACCAAGAGCATTTCCAATCACACACTATATTTGCAGTTCGAGGGAATATAGTGCTTTAATGGAGTACCAATTTTACACCATTTTAACACCATGTAATAGTGTTGCTACAATCCAATACTAAATGTATTTTTCTTTTTACTTTTTTCTTTTGTCTCAATTTGATTTTAATTGAGTTTTTGAGTATAATATTAATAAAAAAAATTAGATACAAAGTAATAAAATACTAATACTTTTCATAATTTGGTGTAAAATTTAAAATAAATAGTTGAAGAATATGACAATGTAACAACACCAAATTATAATGTAAATGAAATTTATTTCACATAAGAGATATTTTGACATTCCAATTTAGATATTCATATAAGTTCACTGATAGATATTTTGTTGTATGAAAATGATCCGAAAATATCTTTCTTAATTATGTCATAAATATATGTCAAATATCAATAATTGTTTATAACTTGTGGTTGTTCATTTTCCCTTATTTATCCATAAAACTAAAGTATTTTATTCTTTATTGCCGATTATATTGTTGAGAGACATTTTTTTTTTCTTCCTTCACCCTTTCGCATTTGGTATATGAATTTTTTTAATATACAATATAGCATTGTTACAAATTTATTTTTCCGTTATTATGAACAAAATTATGGTGGTTGAAGCCTTAGCCTAGTGGTTAAGGTGGAATTTGTGGACACTAGAAGTTCCAAGTTCGAACCACATCCGGGATGGGGTGGGGATTTTCATTTCAGTTTAATGTAAGTCCATATGAGACAATTTTTTTTTAAAAAATGAACAAAATTATCATTCATTTGATATGATATAGAAAAGATAATAGTGAAAGTGTTAAGTTTTATTTATGAGAAAAGAGATACTCCCTCCGTTTCTTTTTAATCGGTCTTTTAGTCAATTTTTCTTATTTTCTTTTAATTGTCATTCTCATCTTTTAAGATATATATTTATTTACTTCTTTCAATTTTACCCATATTATTTATTGCTCAATTAATTATACATCATTTATTTATATTCATTTTACTAGATAAACTTTCACATTGAATAAAGATAAATAAATAAATTTATATCTCTAATTAATATTTTTTTAATTTTAAAAATAACCTTTAAAAAACCAATTAAAAAGAAACAGAGAAAATAACATACAGAATCTTAAATTTTCCAAGATTGCTACTAACAATTATTTCTCCTAGAAAAAAATCGACGTCAAAAAGTAAATAAAGAAAGAGGGGGAAAATAGGGAAAAAAAAAGTAGAAGGGTCAACAAAGGAAGGCTGATAGATTTGAGGGGCCCATCGAATTTTCTAACTTTTGACGCCATTTTCACTCTCTTTTCCTACCCCTATGCTCCTTTACCATATTCCAATTTTGCCCTTTCAAATTGACATATGAGATGTCGATTATTGAAATATTACTACAAAATCCGGGTGACCGTTAATTTGGTCTGTTAATTTCTTCCAATTTTTCTATTGAATGATTATCTTCTTATCACGTATAATTTTCTTTTTTCCTTGAAACATTTTCCTAAAATCTTTTCCGTATGATAGACGTACATTTTTATACAAACTAGTATACTTTGAGTATTAGTCATCGAAGAAACCATAGAAATTTTATTATTTATGTTTAGAGTGGGGCGATGGCCTATCTTGTTAACAATTACTGAAATTGAACTTCACTTGTTGCCTCAACCATAAACTATAAATCGGAGTTAGTTTTGATTCAACTAGTTTTCCAATTAATTTTGGGTCATGTTACTACCGTTAGAATGTTATTTTAATATCTACTTTGATTTCAAAATTTTAACTTTTTAGAAAGATTTGAATTCTCATTATGCATCTTCTGCTCTTGTAACTCATTGCATATTTTTTAAAAAAAAAAGTTGAAGAAGACCGGCTAATTGGCGGACTAAAAGAAGATGAAGGTGAATATGAAGAGAGGCAATAATATACAAAGGAAGAGAAGAAGATAGGTGGCTAGGTGCTAATGGAACTGATGTTGTTGAGATATCAATTTGCATTGGTTGACTATATCATAATTTTGAGTTTTTAGATTTCTAACCAATATCTGCAATAACATATAATAGCCTAGACAAACAGGCTCAGTGTATGACAACATGACTTAAAAACAATAAATTAAAATTTAGTTTAGTTAAATTGAGTTCTAATAAGTTCAATTCAGTTAAATTAAGTTTCAAGATATTATATCTTCATTTTTTCAATAATAACAACAACAACAAGAACAACAACTATAATAATAGTATTACTTAACATTGACAAAAATAAATAATTTAAGTAATAATAAAAATTATAATATTTAATAATGATGATAAATAAATTAATTATATTAAGTAATTAATAGATACTATAATATAATATAATATAATATAATATAATATTTAATAATTAAGTGACACTGGATTTTTTATGTCAACTTAAATGGCCAACTGACGCATTTGACCTATTAGTAAAGTTAAAAAAATAACAATTATATAATTAATGAAGAAATCTGGTATATAGAAATATAAAAAATTAATTATTTTAGTTATAATAACTTTTTCTTGATAATAGTGAAAAAATTATGACCAAAATATAATATTCTCTTCATTTTTTTAAGTGACCTTTCAGTTAATTTTACTTGTTTGTTTTTAAGTGTCTTTTTTACTTTTAGAGTATGAATTTGCTTAATTCTTCTAATTTTATCCATAGTATTTATTGCTCTATTAATTATACATCATTTATTTGTATTCATTTTACTACATAGACTTTCACATTAAATAAGGAAATATGAGTAAATTTATGTCTCTAATTAATGTTTCTTAATTTTAGAAACAATCTCTAAAAAGTCACTTAAAAAACAGAGGAAGTATATTAGATAAAAACTGTATTGTTGTTAATAATAAATAATTATATTCATAATTACTATTGAAAATGAAGTAAGTAGCTATAATAACACCTATAGTTAACCAACTTCATTTTTAATAGTGATTATAAATATAATGATTTATTATTAACAACAAAACAGTTTTTATCTAACATATTATATTTTGGTTATAGTATAAATCAATGTAATAAAATTAAAATATTAATATAAATTAATAACATATTTAATAATTAAAATTTATATTTTTTTGGTTTTTATTTAAATTTCAATAAGTTTTAGTAATTTCAATAAGTTAGTTGAATTTAGTTCAATCATTTTCAGTTCTAAAGAACATGGTCTATAAGTTATATATTTGAATAATTATATAAATCTTAAAAATATTGAATTTCAAATTCTTGACTTTTTCAGATCACACTGAGTACTTAAAATAGTTAGAATTTCAAAATTTTAGATAAAACTATTGAATTTTCTTTCTCAATAAGTATATTTGGGCTGCTTTTACAAGAATTAAGCCTCACAAATATATTTCTTAAGACACAAAATGATAAACATGCAATGAGGTTATAATATATAATATTATAATACCCTATAAATATTTAATAATGATATTTGAATATCGTATGTAAATATTTATTTGAAAATTCAAACACGGACTATATTTAATAATCAGTAGAACCGTGAACAAAGAAGTTCACTAATTTGATGCATGTTCCAGTCTCAATAATATTGCTTGCCGACCTTTTTATATTACTCGTCAATCTACTGGTATTTCTTAATCGTAATTGTACTGAATTAAGAAGAATATATAGAAAAAATTGGAACAAAAATTTAGTTGTAGTGAGTACGAAAGCAATTAGTGAACGGGGGCAAAAAATGGCATTTGCTCCTATATTTGATTCTACACTTGTTCTTTATGAACCTATTAATGTAATTAGTGAGACACCAACTCAGCTCACTGTCGTTAAATAAAAATAAGTGGGCGTAATTGTGATTTTATTTTTTTTTAAATTAACTTTATTTTATCTTTAATCATCATTGAATTAGTAAAATGAATTCAATTTAATAATAATTGGAACAAAGTAAAGAAAAGATAAAATAACCGTAAAATATGCCATAAAAATATATTTTAAAGGTTAGTACTACATATTATGTTAGAAACGAAAAAGAAGTGAATTGAATGTGAGGGTAATTATGTCTTTCTCTAGCTTTGAGGTTGACCGTCTAACAAAAAAAAGTATAGTATAATGAAATCAATGTGAATTCATGATACAATGAGATACTGTATCATTATGATTAGATTGAGTAAATTGACAATACTTTCAAATTTGTGTGATAAACTATTCCACATTATAGATTTAAATCAATGATAAGAAATAATTTGCAATCATATTGAAAATTATGCATCCCTCTGAAAAAGATGTTTAGGGAGTTGATATAGACTTTATGATTTAGCTATAGATAGTGGAAATTAAAAAGAAAATTTATTATAAATATCAATGTAAAAATGTTATATTCTTTTTGTAAGGGATTGGACTATCTGCATCTTTTTTCATTAAAAAGTTGAGAATTAATATAAAATTAATAATATATTTTTTATAAGATATATTCTATGGCACTGATTTTATTATTTCTTGACTTTGTCATCATCACCATTGGATTGAATTTCATCCTACTAATCCAATAATAATGAAAGATAAAGTAAATTTAACTTAAAAAAATAAATAAAATCACCATAATCTGCACCTTCATTTAAATACCCCTCTATTAAATCTCGATTCTTAAATTAAGATTTACTAGTAAATGTTGTCCCTGTACACGCACCGTTTTTACTTCATTTAATTTTCTATTTTATTTATAGGGATATTTTTCGAATCAGAATGTATCTGGATTTTAATTCTGAATGAAAGCATTGAATGAGTGGCTAAGGAAAAAAAAAGGAAAAAGAAAATAATGATTTCCTAATGTTCTTTTACCAGTGGCAATACCCTATCAATAATCTTAATAAAAATCAAGAGGGTCTATTATTTTTACCCTTTAAATTATTTTACCATTTACAAATTTATATGAACTTAACCTCGTATAGATAACTGGAATTGGCATGCATATGTCACAATTGCGGATTCAAAGCATTTTTATTTAACTTTATAATGATTTCTCCTTTTAATTCCCAATGACTTAAATAGTTCATTTATTTCCCATTCAAAAAGAGGAAAAAGAAAGTGCAACTGGATGTTGAGACAGGAAAAATGTGACTTTTAAGACGCATAAATCGCAGGTGTTTCCACTTTCCACTTTGGCCAGATGATTCCATCATTTACAATTTTTTAGAAACTATAATTATTAGAATAAAAATGGTAGATGATGAGATATGATTTCCGTCATCTCAATATTACTCCTCAATCCCAACATTCATATTCATACGCAGGTTGAATTGCTACCAATTATACCTCATCTACAATATAGGCAAATAATAATATTATAACCTATTCCTAGGACAGTTCATGTTATTAGTTCAAACTACATTAATGTATCAAGTCCAAAGGTTTCAGGTACTGCAGAAGAATAGTTTTATTATGGACTTTGATATGCTCTTTATACTTATTATGTCTCTAAACTTGTTAAGAGTTGCGTGATGTTCCATCACCGTAACAATATGAGATTATTAAGATTGAAGCTTTATCTTTTATTTTATAACGACCCTATAACACTAGCAGAAAAATTCTTAAAGGGGGTCGCATCATCGGGATTGGTTTTAGTAAGTGACCGTGATCCATATTGGGATCGTCTATTGGGATCAGTTTTCCATTTAACGGACCACAATGCATGTCAACATCACATTGGGAGTGGTTTAAATTTTGCTAGAAGATATATTGGGCTTGGTTCAAAAGTAAAGCCGACGTCCTTTTTGTAAGACTCTGTTTCGTATAACAACGACATCAGTATATTGGAATCCAATCCTGTTTACAATCCTAACCTATACTATAAAAAAATCGATCTCAATTATGGTTCTAGAATATGACAGAGTGCTCTGCTAGGGCTTTTACGCTTCAAATTGGATCGACCAAGCTTGTGCCTTCCGATCATCCGCCATTGCCGGAGGGAGGAGGAGAGCCGGTGCGGATTGAGACTGAGGGCTCAATGGAATTCGAACTGATGAGGATTATGGGCGATGGTTTTAACCTTAAACCAATAAAGAGGGATTCGCAAGCTAAACTTGCCGGAAAACGGAGTTTTCCTAAGGATTTTCAAGCTGCACTTGAAAGTTACGAAACCGGATAAAGAGAGAAATCTCTGAATTTCAAGTTGATTAATTGATAAAAAGTTACTTTACAAAGACAAAGGATGAGGTTTTATACCAAAGTACAAAATATTTAAAATATTAAATCAATAATAAAATATTACAACTTGACAAGTAACGGTATGGGAGGCATGGGGTGAGGTAAGGCTGACTTGACTCCCAACTTGTGGCGTCCAATCAGTCTTCACTAACTCTATCAGACTTTCCCGCCAAGTTCAAAAATATCCATGTCGCAAGCTGAGGTCATTGACTCCGGACTGAGTTCCAGAGTGAGGTGGTTGCATCCGGACTGATTCCGGATCCCGGACTCGGGGCGTGACTTGGGGTGATGTCCCCATCAGTATCTATAGGAACATTGTGGGACTGCAATCGTACCCGAGAGGGGATATATTCGGTTCCAAACTTCCAGAGGAATATGTTAACACGGGCTGGGAGTTTGAGGCTAACACTCTTTGTCCAAACTTCATGTTTAAAATTAGACGGTAATGAATTGAATTGGCTACTTTTGAGCAAAGCATAATAACAATATTTAACAGAGAAGTGTTGGATCAGCCTCGCTGAAAAAAGCAACTCACTGAGGAAGGAGCACGATGATGGATATTGGTGAAGACAGCTCACTGATGAGGGAGCTTGTTGATGGACCTGGTGAAGGTAGCTCGCTGACAAAGTAGCTCGCTGATGGATCTGTTCGTTGGTGAAGGCAACTCGCTGAAAGAGTTCGCTGATGGATGCGCTCGCTGATGGATTTCGCTCTGATAATCACTGAGAAATCAAGTATCTCAGCATGGAAATCAAATACACTAAAGTCGTTCTCGCTGAAGTTCTCACACATGGAGCATTAAATACAAAATAGCTTTCTCTGACTGACAGCTATCATCTTCCGATAAAAGTGAGGCGCATTTAATGCGATCTGACAGAGAGAGGACGCATAAAGTAAAAAGAGGAATGATGCATCTGACAATTGAAAAAGCGCATTACCTACTTCCGTGAAAGCAGGAAACCTTGGGAAATGCTGCACCAATTAAAATCCAACAACTCAAGGTCAAAGCTTCAAAATTCAAAGGATTGCAGAAGTGACCATTCTTCAAAGTCTTAATCCGGTTCAAAAGTATTCGTTGTGAGGAAACGGGAAAATTGCTTAAT
>CAOJBJ012364364.1:0-10411 GCA_948291685.1 Euphorbia celastroides | reverse complement strand
GAACCATATTCAAGTTTATGATTTCAAATAAAGTCTTACAACTTCAAAGTCAAGAAGGAGTGTTAGATTATGGCTATTTTTTGACTGAATGATAAAGTCCATAAATCAAAATTAGAGACGATTACAACTCTAATCAAAGGTGGACACATGAATCCCCCTACATGTCGAAGAATCTTGCTACACTAGCTAGCTAATAACTTTTGCAGCAAGATTCACAACCTAAAACAAGACCACCGGAGATAAACACCGGACAAACATAACAATACTAACAGACACATGCTATAACAGCAAGACAACATGGCCTAAGCCAAGACGGACAAAGCGTTACAACTTATAATTCCTAACACTCAACTATCAATCCCGATTATCAATAATCCTAAAACACTTACTTCATAACACCATACAATATTACAGATATGAAAATTCTTCCTCTTTCAAATAGAATATGATCCGGGGTATCCAGAGTGAAAGATCTCAAAGTATCTTGTTTAAATTCGGATGAAGTCCAACCCAATTGTAGAATAATATGTAAATGTAGAGTAAAATACTCATGATTGAGTAAATCAATCCTGTATAGAGCAACGAAAACATAGTCGACGCAATTTATTTCAAATGAAAAACGACGGATGAGGCGGCGAGGCGGAGCAAACTTCGGCTGTGAGAGGGAGGGGGCTGTTCCGGCGACGCAAAAGAGACTCAAAACCCGAGAGGAGAAGGTCGGAACTTTTGACAGCGGGAGAACATGAGAGAAACGGAGCAAATGGGAGGCGGCGGAATAGGAGAGGTGGAGCACGATTTAGTGGCGAAGGAGAGGGCTTTGACCGATCGACGACGAGAAAGGGAGGTGTAGGCGGCGCGACATAGAGAGGAGGGGCGTTTAGAGATGGTGGAATAAGGAACAGATGAAGGAGCTGACCAAAGGGAAGCCGCCGCCGGTGGCGGCACCAAACGACTTTCAAAACCCTAACTCTGCAAATAACTCTTACAAGATTTGAATGTTAAACTTTAATTACAATGAGTATAAACATTTAGCTTTACACAAATCTTTAAACAAGTACCGATAATTTTTATATTAAAATTCATTAGGATTTTCTGCAGTAACTGCAGAGAGAAGTATGAGAGAGATAGACTCATACAATAAATTTGATATTTTATTCCATAAAAGCTCAACAAATCTCAGTCTTTAATTTCCTAATGAATGGTATAGATTTACTCAACTTTTCTCTGCAGTAAATTCTCAACTGCAGAGAATCCTTTTCCTTTATTTTATTATCACGAAGAGACATTGGACTTCGAGAAAGAAAACTCTACAAAGTCCAACTATATGTGTATTAATGATCAGATAGGATTTTGTAATCAAATACTAGCTCAAAAGTATTTTTTTTAGTTTATTCAATTATCTTCACTTGTTGCATATGTTCTACTGATTCTTTTTCCAAATTATACATATATGTTATTTTGATAAAAAAAATTGTGCATATTTTTTAACTAGTCAAGAATTGGAAATTCTCATTGAAAAATTTTCTCCTATACATTGGTGTGAATGGAATTTTTTATCTACAGGACTGAATACCAGCATAGACTCATTAACTCACGAATACCGCACAAACTTGCCTCAAATTGTTAATTCATGGGCCGGACTCAAAATACAAGCCATAACACTATTTTTCCTAGATATTTTCAGTTTCATGGAAAGCAAACATGAAATTTTTGGTGCCCATTGACTAAGGCTTTGTTATCTTCAACTTTTAAAATCTGAACTGAACTTAATTGAACTGAATTTAACTTAACTGAACTGAACTTAATTTTTTTACATTACTTTTTCAACTAAAAGTAATGGCTCCAACCTGAACTGAACTGAACCAAATTGAAGGTGAAAAGAACCGGGCCTAAGTGTTAATTACGGGGCCACCATTAAAAGAAAATTACCATTCTAATTGGCTATTAGACCCACAAACACGATCATAGCGCATGGCTTATGCAAGCATATGACGTTGCTATGTATATCTCTGTATATATATCTACCACTAACCATACCCAATTGGTACTATATCTTCTTCTCCAATTTGCGTCACTTGTGCCTTTATATTTCACATTTTTATGTCATTTTTCCCATTCCTTTCCAAATTATTCCTCTACTTGTTCTAAAACATGAACAAACCTTCCCTTTTTGATTCATCTCATCAATTTCCTCGAACTCAAAGCTATTCCACTCTTATCCCATGCTTAACTGACAACTGGGGTGATTTGCCGTTAAAAGTTGATGATTCTGAAGACATGGTCATCTATGATTTCCTCAGTCACGCCGTTTGTTCTGGATGGTCTCCGTTAAATTTCTCCACTATCGTTACTCCTCCAACGCCGACCACCATAGACTCAACTGCCTCAACCGCAGTTAAAACTGAGCCAATGAATGAATTGAATGATTTGGGTAAAAAGAAAGAATTAAAAGGAAGACATTATAGGGGAGTACGACGGCGGCCGTGGGGTAAATTTGCGGCGGAGATTCGAGATCCGACAAAAAAAAGTGCTAGAGTATGGCTTGGAACCTATGAAACGGCTGAGGAAGCCGCTTTAGCTTATGATAGAGCCGCTTTTAGGATGCGTGGCTCTAAGGCTTTGCTAAATTTTCCGCAAAAGATCGGCTCAAATGAGCCTGAGCCAGTTAGAGTAGCGGCTAAGCGTGGAAACATGAAGATTAGTGTTTCGGCTCTTGGCTCGGCTAGGAGGAGAAAATCCTTGACTGATGTAGAATCGCCGGAAAAACTACAGCGTGGAACATGAGGGTGGACCGGAGATGCCAAGTGGCGAGCGTTTATTGGTTAACTACGATTGAATGTACACGTTGACTATGTAGGGCTTGTTTGGCTGCTCTCGTGTGAATGGAATGAGTTTTGAGAAATATCTTCAAATAAATTGACATGACCGGCAATGCTTTATTCATTACTGATCATACAAGTTATGGAAAATTACTTTAGGAAAGCAACTAAGCAATATATAAAGGTCACCCAATTTATTGGTAATCTTATTTTTCAAAAGGTTGGGTTATGATTTATCTATATAGAAATCATAGCATCAACAAAGTAAATGACTTAAAAAAAATGTAAACAAAAAATCTTCGAATTTGAGAAAAAATATTTGGAAGTTGGAAAATGGAATATACAAATCAAAGATATTGACATATATCCCGTCTAAATTTTTCCAAAACATCCCATCTAAATTTTCAGTGATAGTGATTCTATTGGAAGAATTTGAAAAATCTGTTATCGTAATCGGAACTATAGGTGATTAAGTAAAATTTGTAATGTTTACAATATAGCCCCTATTTTAGCCTAAGGCTGTTTTCTAACCTTTTCACCAGCTGTTATATTCTACTTGTTTCTTGAAATAAAAGTGCACCAAACGAATAATGGTAAAGAAACTTGAAGAATGTAACGAAGAATTGCTTATGGAATTGCTACTGTTAGAGATATTGTTATTATGTAAATTATTGCGTATACTTGTAACCCCACAATTGTATATATATATGATTGACTAACTCTCTCATTGTTATGTGAGAAGAGTCCAAACCCTATTTGCTTACATGGTACCAGAGCCACAATTGGCTTAGCCGCCGTTTTTCTCTTTTCTGCTCAAACTCCGATCCCGACATCTACTGCTTCTCTTGTCACTGTCGATCTTCTTAT
Organism: Euphorbia celastroides; assembly: GCA_948291685.1. Classification (NCBI taxonomy): domain Eukaryota; kingdom Viridiplantae; phylum Streptophyta; class Magnoliopsida; order Malpighiales; family Euphorbiaceae; genus Euphorbia; species Euphorbia celastroides. The sequence continues at coordinate 6,725 of CAOJBJ012364364.1, read as the reverse complement.
TTTTTTCGGATTCCCTTCTTGTTCAATGTCTACTGCTTCAGACTCTTCCTCAACCACAAGTTCAGTCTCAAACACCACTGTTGCTTCATCTATGGCTCCTATCAGTCCTCAGATAAGTACTCAACTACCCATAAAAGCTTGATTCCTCAAACTATATCCTATGGCAGACTCTCATTACTCCTATGCTTGTTGGCTGTGATTTATTGAAATTTGTTGATGGAACTAGTATACCTCCTTTGCCTCGTTTGGAAACTAATGAACTGAACCCTGACTATGCTATGTAGAGCAGACAGGATCAACAAGTCCTTAGTTGGATCCTTAATTCCCCTTCACCCTCAATTCTCCCACAGGTAGTTGGTGTGAGAACGACTCGTGAAGCTTGGCTAAAATTAAAGCATACTTATGCTTCCGGATCGAAAATTCAAGTTCGTGATCTTAAACATCAGTTACACTCTCTCCAAAAATCGAATGAAACTATTTCCGAATATATGCAACGGGCAAAATCAATTTTTGATCGTTTGCTTTCTCTGCAATCCTATGTCAGTGAAGAAGATTTGGTTGATTCTATTCTGGACGGTCTTAATGGTGTAAACAGTCCCTATCGGGATTTCTGCCGCTCTCTTGAAGCTCGCATGTTCACTGTTACTTTTGATGATTTATTTGGTCTTCTCTTGTCTGAGGAAAGGCAACTTTTGCGGGCTCACACTGTTGAAACTGATTTAAACACTGTTTCAGCTCATTACAGTGCTCAAGGTTCGATGCATTCTCGAGGTCGAGGTGGGTGGACTGGAACTCATCGGTTCTCTGCTGGGCAGCCACAACGCCCCCAATTTTGTTGCTCCAGGGCAGCCACAACACCCACCCTACATTGCTCCATCTCTCCTCGGTCCCGTGCCTCAATATACACCACATCCAAATATGCAAACCCATGGTCCTAGGGCTGTTCGGCCTGCTCATCCGAGGTTAACCTGTTACAACTGTGGAGGCTCGGGTCATTACTCCCGCGATTGCCCTTCAGAATGACCCCAACCTTATGCTCCCTCTTATGCTCCATCCTACCCACCGAGCTCTCATATTACCACAACTCATCCTACTAAACAGAATTGGATCATGGACAGTGGAGTAACCCATCATCTCACCTCAGAATTGGAAAATCTTCATCTTCATTCCGAATATGATGGACCGGAAGAAGTTCAACTCGGTAATGGCTCTTCTTTTCCTATTGCTCATGTTGGGTCTAGTGTTCTTCCGCATACTCATTTATCTTTAAAACAATTATTACATGTTCTTGGGTCTACTTCAAATCTTATTTCAGTTAGTGCTCTCACTCAATCTAACCCTATTTCGGTTGAATTTTTTGATAAATATTTTGTTGTGAAGGACCTCAATTCTAAAAAGGTGATTCTTCGAGGACAGAATGATCGTGGTCTTTATAACGTGTCATCTAGTGATAGCGCTCCTCCAGTTCGGTCTCAACTTTCCACCTTGAAGACGTGGCACGAGTGTTTGGGACATCTCAGTTTTCCTCTAGTTACTCGTTTGTTGAGTCAACAAAACATTAGTTGTTCTTCTAGTCTAGGCAATAATAATTTGTGAGCAAGAGTCATCGTTTACCCTTTTCTTTATTTGAGTCTAGTGTGTCGGGTCCTTTGGATTTGATTTGTTTGGATGTTTAGGGTCCAGCTCCTTTTGAATCTATTGATGGTTACAGATATTATGTTGTTTTTCATGATTCTTTTTCTAAATATTCGTGGATCTATTTTCTTGTTCGTAAATTTGATGTTCTGTCTACGTTTGTGCATTTTCGAACGTATGTTGAGAAATATTTCAATCGTTCCATTAAAGTTTTTCAGTTAGATGGCGGTGGTGAATTTCAAGCCATGGATTCTTATCTTCGCTCTAATGGCATCACCCATCATATCTCGTGTCCTCACACTCCTGAACAAAATGGAGCTGCTGAACGTAAGCATCGACAAATTGTCGAAACTGGTTTATCTTTATTACATTGTGCATCTCTTCCTCAAATATTTTGGTCCTATGCATTTGATACAGCTGTATTTCTTATTAATCGTATGCCTTCCTCTGCTATCAATATAGATGTTCCATTTCATCGTTTGTTTGGTGTCTTTCCAAATTACTCTTTACTTCGAATCTTTGGTTGTCTTTATTTTCCCTATTTGCGTCCTTATGCTTCTAATAAACTTGATTATCGTTCTCGTCGTTGTATTTTTCTAGGCTATTGTCGCTCTTATAAAGATTATCGTTGTCTTGACTTATCCTCTGGTAAAATTTTTCTCTCACGCCATGTTGTCTTTGATGAACAGGTATTTCCCTACTCTGAGGTTCCGGTTTCTCCACTGTCTGATTTGTCCATCCCTCACCAACCATTACCCGCTACCACTGTTCTCATCTCGTCCTCCACCACACCACTTCCACCGCCCTCTTCTTTGGTCCCGCCACACCATACTGTCCCGTCACCATCTCCCTCACTTCCATCCCCGATACACAATCCACCACATCTCCACTTACCGTCCCATTTAACTCCTACAAAGTCAGTCGTTCATTTCCAAGCCACTAACCTACCCAATTCAACACCATCCAAATCCCCTGTTACACACTCTCCCAAACCCAAAACCTCTCCGGGTCTCTCTCTTGTAATGGATCTTAATCCTCCTCAGCAGGCCGAACCTACCACATCAAAACCAGTGTCACAAATGCCCTCACACCGAGTCACTCGTGCACAAGATAAACGCTTGGGCCCTCGCGCTCATCAGACTCAGTCAACACCACAAGATCCTACCTCTTACACTGAAGCTTCCAAATTTCCTCATCGGAAACAGGCTATGTCTGAGGAGTTACAGGCTTTACATAACAATCATACATGGGATCTTGTTTCGCCTAGTCATGCATCTAATGTTATTGGGTGTAAATGGGTGTTTCGCACCAAATTGAAGGCAAATGGCTCGGTTGATCGATACAAAGCTCGTTTAGTGGCAAAAGGTTCTCATCAACGTCTTGGTATGGACTATTCTGAAACATTCAGCCCTGTTGTCAAACCCACTACCATTCGAGTTCTCTTGTCACTTACAGTAAGTCACTCTTGGTTTATTTCCCACCTTGATGTCTCGAATGCTTTTCTCCATGGGAATCTTGATCACCCTGTGTATATGGTTCAAGCACTTGGATTCATTGATCAATCTCACCCCCCATTATGTATGCCGCCTCCGAAAATCTCTCTATGGACTTCATTAGTCTCCTCGCATGTGGCATCACAAACTGATAGCTTCTTTATTAGAATTCGGCTTCAGTGCATCCCGGGCTGATGTATCTTTGTATGTTTTGGGGAGTAAATCTTCTCTTCTGTTATGCTTAATCTATGTTGATGATATTCTGTTGTTGGGCAATGACAAAGTGCTTGAGCATGAAGTTTTCACCTATTTTCAATCGAAGTTTGCCATTAAGCACCTAGGCCATGCTTCCTACTTCTTGGGTATTGAATTTGACTATCATGGAGACTCTCTTTTCTTGACTCAGAAAAAGTATATTACCGATCTGCTCAGTTGGGCCTCCATGCTTGATTCACGGCCTCTTGAGACACCTGCTGCCCTAACATCCAGCTCTATTGTTGCCGATAACTCTCCATATCCGGATACTGCTCATTTTCGTCGATTGGTGGGTGGTTTGCAATACTTGACTGTTACCCGTCATGATATAGCTTATTCAGTTCAACGTGGTTCCCAACACATGAATTGTCCTCAAGTTCAACACTGGCAAGCACTAAAACGTATCCTGCGATATCTACGGGTAACTCCACATCACGGGTTATGTTATACTCCTCAGGCACGACTACTCCTCTCGGGTTTTTCAGATTCGAATTGGGCTGGTGATGTTACGGATAGGAGATCCACCACGGGGTACGCTATCTATCACGGGAGAAATCTTATTTCTTGGTCCTCTAAAAAGCAACGAACGGTTTCCTGTTCCTCAACCGAGGCGGAATATAGTGCTTTAGCTACCACTACCTTCGAGCTCTCTTGGATCTCCATGCTTCTCAAAGAAATTTGATTTCCTATTATGCGGTCTCCTACTCTTTGGTGTGATAATTTGAGTGCAACATATTTAACGTCTAATCCAATTTTTCATTCACTCACAAAGCATTTGGAGCTTGATTTTCATTTTGTACGTGAACGGGTAGCTTCGCAGGATTTGTTTGTTCGCTATATCTCAACAGAAGATCAAGTTGCTGATGTATTGACCAAAGTTCTTGCTCGCACTCGGTTTGGCTCATTACGGGACAAGTTGGGTGTGTTTGCACTCCCCACCCAACTTGCGGGGAGGTGTTAGAGATATTGTTATTATGTAAATTATTGCGTATACTTGTAACCCCACAATTGTATATATATATGATTGACTAACTCTCTCATTGTTACGTGAGAAAAGTTCAAATCCTATTTGCTTACCGCTACAACGTGAAGGACAAATTAAAAATAATGAAAGAATTTGAAATTAAATATGTATGACAATCAATCCCTTAATTTTAGGAAATCTAGAAAAGGACATAATTTGTAATTGTCTATATATTAAAGGAATGTAAAAGTGTTTTTAAAATTGGCAAAAAATTATATAGTTTTAAGATTAATGGTAAAGTGAAATTTGGATTTACGCCATGTTCTCTTCAACTCTTAAAACATGAACTGAACTTAATTTAATTTAATTTAATTTAATTTTTTTATATTACTTTTTCAATTAAAATTAATGGACCTGACCTGAACTGAACTAAACCAAATTGAAGGTGAAGAAAACAGGGTCTTCATTGTTAAATAAAACCTACAATTTCCCAATAATTAATGCAGTTTATGAAATTGAATAAATAGAAGTCATATGTAATAAAATAAAAGTTTAAAAATCAAACTGTTGAATTTATCGAATACAAATTAAAAATGCTTTCTTCATGAAAACTGATAAACAGAATTTTATATATAAGTAACCTTTTGAAATCAGAGACGATGAACCTGATTTTCTATGGCTCGTAAGTCTATGTTATAATGGGATATTGACCTGGAATGTTTTTTATTCAACTACTAAAGTTGGAAAAGAAATACCAATACAATAATTTATTACTACTGTTAATTTCCACGTGAAGATAATATTAAATAGTTAACATCTCCCAAGTTTCAGTACAATCATTCACTGGTGTTTGAATAGAACTTTGAAAAATGAATTTGATATGATGTACGTATTGATTTAAAAAAATTGGAAATTTAGTTTTTTTATAACTCCTTACACACTCCAAAATTTTCACCATATATTGAAGTCAGGGATTTCTAACTATAAACAATTCCAACAATGATATATTGTTCGGGCAAACGTTAGGTTTGTAAGCATTTTCTTGTAGTCGCAAGTTTAAAATATGAAAATATGAATAAAGCAAACTGGGTTGAGAGAGTCGTTTCTTAAATAAGTTTTTGCGATTTTCAATATGAACTAAGGTTACTAGTGTACCGAAAATTTGATGATTAAAAATATAGTTTGACTAATTAACTTATGTGTATATCTAAGTACATGCATTAAAATATACACATATATACATATATTCTAAGTTTCAAATTCTGTTTTGTACATGTAAATCGAAAAGTGTATCAATTAAACTACATCAATTGGTGTGATTATTTCCTCTTTTTAATTTTTATTTGTTGAAGTTATTCTGGCTTATAGTAGGAATAACAAGGAATGAACTTTCCAAGGGTTTGAAGAAAACAAATCTTCAAAGATAAGAAAAAGAGTGACGTCCTGATCAGAACACCAAAAATCACACGTTCACATATAAAAACAAAAACGGAGTTCCGGAATTAGTAATGAACTTAAAAGATCCGAATCAGAAAAGGAAATCTAAGGATCCGAAGTTCATAACTAAGTAAACTATCCTACTTACTGAAGAATCAAGGATACGAATAAGTTCTGGAAGAAAGAGATATCCAAAAATCAACTCGATGGCTCTAATAACCTTAACTGTCTGGAAGAAAGAAGGAGCTGCTACTCAAAAGAGTAAACGCACCATAGACAATGATGCGAGTTACTATAAGCAGCAAAAGACTGAGAGCAGACTATCAGGTAATTTTCGAAGACCTGTACAATTCCAAAAGTCAAAGCTCAAGGATCCGGAATCAACATAACTCCAGATCTAGCAATCTTAATAGAAGATCCGGACTCTATACAACTCTGGATCTGAAAAGAAAAGAGAAGCTTCTATTCAAATAAATGAAAGCACCATGAATAATGGTGTGATTAATTTCAAGCAGAAGAGGATCCCATGCAAGCATCTGAAAAGACCTGGACTCCACACAACTCCAGAAGACAAAGCTTGAAAATCCAGACTCTACATAACTCCAGATCTGAAAATCCTCACCAGTGACTAATCCTGTACAACACAACACAGGTGAAGTCTCAAGCAAACCCCTAAGATATAAATAATTGTTCTCTACAAATGTAAGAGAAGAAATGCATTGTAAAGAACAAGCTGCTCGATGAAAGAGAAGTAGCAGCAGATTCCAAGTAAGCATCAAAGTCCAAGAAAAAAGTAGTAAATAGGATATTAATGTAAGAACATGTAACTATCTATTGTAATCTCTCTTTGTATGTCTTGCTGCTATTATACTTTGTAATATGTAATATGAACTTCATTGATGTTAACTCATTGTTAACAACAGAAGTATAATAGTGGAATC
>CAOJBJ012360203.1:0-12378 GCA_948291685.1 Euphorbia celastroides | reverse complement strand
ATCAATAACAACTTCAAACACTCGTCAGTTAGATCAACTACTTAAATTTAGAAGAAGTTATGGATATATAAAAACGGAACCGAATGTACTTTTGTTTTTTCGGTGTTTTGAATTTTTTTTGACAATTGTTTTTCTCTCTGCACCAATTTGAAATACTCGGTTGTGGTTATTACTTATTACACAAGTTGTTAAGTTCTAACCGTTTTGGGGCAAAATCTCATCAGTTACAGCAACATTGGAATTATCAAATTGGCTTTTTATTTACTTTGAAGGTTGGAACAGAAGCAACAACTCTTCTGTTGTGTTTACACTTAACACAACTGCTTCTTGTCCCTCAATATTTTCTCTCTTTTTTTCTTTTTACAGACAATCAATTTTATGATAATTTATATAAAAAGAATGACTAAAGATGAGAAATAATTTGTTAATTATTATTGTTTTACCAAAGGTCCACACGCAAAGGACTATTTTCTTATGCAGAGAGAATAATGGAGGCCGTTACAGTAGAAGAGAGTATTACAAGTCCAACTAGCGTCACAGTAGTAGCTTATATTTGTCAATTAGGTAGAATTTTTCCTTTTTAGTTTGGATTTGTTTTACAAATTGTAGTATTTTTGTTTGGCACAACAAATTTCCACATTGAAAAACAATATAAAAAGCAACTTAATATAATTGGTATTGAGGGTAAAATATGTTCTATCGTAGTATCTTTTTTTTTTGTTTGCAGAAGAAATTAAAAAGAAAATTGACCCTAGCAATTTATAATTAGGATTGCTTCATCCATATAACAAACAATTTAACTCTCAAAGCAAGTCAATTCGAGATTAATCATGCTTGGTAACTCTGCATGCAAAATATATAAATGCCAAAATTAGGTGGTTATAAGGAGTAGAAGTATAATTTAATTTGTCTAGTCTCGTAGGTGTATCACAAGTTCACTATTGATTTTAACCAATGTGATTTTTGTTTTATCAATAGAACCACAATTCATATTGAATACAATATTATACATATTTACTCTCTATATTTAGCGCTAAAGTATTTTAATAATTTTCTATTTTCACCTTGAATTTGATGGAAACTACCAATTTATCTTCGTAAATTTAAGTTGCCCAAATAGTTCTCTTAAGTATATAAATTGAATTTTTTATCTACAATCATTCTACTTGTCGTGACAGCTAAAATATTGTTATATTGGCGATAGAGGAGAGGAAAAATTATTCAAGTTTGGCAATAGAGGAGAGGAAAAATTATTTTGACAAATTTATACACTCAATTACTTACCTATAAATAAACTCATGGTTTTATTTTTTAGATTTCCCAAGAGTTAAAAATAACTTGATTCGTATTTGAATATTAAAGCAAGACATATTCTATGGTGACTTTTTTTTTAAAGTTAACCTTACTTTGCCCATCATCACCATTGAATTAGTGGGATGAAATTCAATCCAATGATAATGGAGACAAAGTAAGAAAAAAAGATAAAGTCATCATAACCTTCACCTTAAAGCAAAAACAAAACAATCATATTCTTCCAACATTAAGTAAAAATAATAAGCATGGATGAAGAATATATTGTACATATTTCCCATTTTCAATATGACTTTTATGCTCGTTTTGCAGAATTCTAATGTAATTAATTATGTCCAACAAAATTGGAAAAAGATAGTCACGGCATAGTTTAAATGTAATTTAATTTTGAAAAAAGAAAATCTGTTGTACATTATGTCACCTTTAATATTTTTCATTCAAGGCATGTTCCATTTTTACATTACCTCCCTTACTTTTTCATTTTTCTCCCTTATTTTTCATTTCTCTCTCCTACATATCTAACACGAGGCAAAACTTGATTGAGAGACATGAGAAGTGGACACAATTGAAGGAACAACAATTTTTTCTCTTGATTTTGCTAAATTGAATTGCCTAACCTCCTAGAAAAATCTCCATCCCAACAAGAAAGAAGAGGAAAACTTATACTCTTCCATAAAATTTATGGTAGAAACTGCAACTTTTATTTATTTAAAACGATAACCGAAATCTAATGTCATTTAGGTACTTGTAGATGCATTCAACAATTTTCTAATTAGGAAGCAACCTATATTTTAAAGTATAACCCTTTTTGGTCTGAAAAATATAGTTAAATACAATGGTAGCCATGTAATTAAGCACAACCATTGTTTGATGCATGTGATATATAAAAAGAAAGAAGACGTTGGAGAGAAGCAAATTTCAATTCATATATTAACCCAACTATTAATAAGTTGCTGAATATTATAAATAGATATTAATTTATGTATTAATTCAATCAACAAAATTTTCCTTTTTCAAATAATTTAGTCTATAAGTATTGACAATGTTTTCTTCATCTTCAATTTGGTTCAGTTCAGTTCAGGTTGGATTCACTAATTTTAACTGAAAAAGTAATGTAAAAAAATTGAATCCAGTTCAGTTTAGTTCAGGTTTTAGAAGTTGAAGATAACAGGACCTTTATGTAAGTTTTGACGGGTAGCAAATTTTTGAGTCGTATATGAGATGATGTAAGACAATTTTCAGATATATAATGAAAATGTAATTAAGCAGTTTTTTTTTAAAAAAAAATCTTACTCTTTTCTTCACGTTTGTAAAATTGTAATGATAAAACAGGTCAAATCAAAAGCATTAAAGTCCAAATAATTCTAGAACTGTTATGTTTTGCATGTTCCTCATTAAATTAATGAAAATCTAATTACCATTATCGATTAAATTTGAAACTTTCTTGTGTAAAATTTTCTTCAAACATTAGGTAATTAAAATAGCAATTAAATCCTTTGACTTACAATGACTAGTGGAATTAATTGGTCTGTTTTTATGTCTCGTTTCGTGGAATTCCACTTCTCTTTTTGTTCTCTTACAACAGAAAAGAACTGCTATTGGTTATATTATATATATAAGACATATGACCTTGTGATTTTCTTTAGAATCAAACAATTGATGAATTAATAAATTAAATAGAATTGGAGAATGCATTAACTAATTGTCCTTTGACTCCCTCAACACATTCGTGGAAAAGAAAAGAAAGAATTTGCCATTCAAAATAAACTCCAACTGCTCCATAAGTAGTTAAAAAAAAGAGTGAAATTTTTTTAATTGAGTCAAGCCTCCAGAACGTATAAAATAAAAATCTCTGGTTATTTTGTTGATAAAGGACATTATATGTGATAGTTTCCAATTTTTGGAAAAAGTTCAAGTTACCTTTATAAATTCAATAGTAATTTTCATTATCATGCGTAAGTTTGTGTATACTGGTATCAAGTGATAAAATCGGTGTACACTCATCTAAGTAAATGTAAAGTTCATAGTCTTTCTTTTATTAATGATTTTAAACCTTCTCCATTATTATGAAATACATGCTTTAAGTTGTTTTTTAGTTGTCCGTCTAGTTTATCCGCTACTATAATAGTCGAGTCTGATCAAGATCGTAACCATGATCATACTGTGTGAGTCACTGAATGAAAATATTTCAATATTCATAAGATTTGAACTCGAGATATTACAAATATAGAACATTTTTCTCGGTATATATCGTCTTTTATACCGCATTTTACTAACGGCCAAATGCATCATTACTCCCCCCAAGTTGGTAAGAATAGCCGCTTTACATTCTCAACTTTAAAAAGATCCCATTACTCCTAATGACGGAGCCAGCTCAAATTTGAGAAGAGACACACATTGTAAAAGTTTGGTAAAAACCCATCAAAATTGAAGGAAAAAAAAGCAAAAAATGCTTTTCTAGGGTGCTCAAACCGGATGTTTGGCAAAATGCACCCAATCCCAACCAACTCCACTATCAATTTCCAATGTACCATTAATACATATTACTCAATATATACTAAAATTAGACTGCTTGGTCCCCCTGCCATCATCCCTGATTACCCCTTAAGTTGACAAAAACCTATCGATTACTCTCGTCGATGCCACGTGTCGAAATATGATTAGTTTGACTTTTTAAATATGTAAATTTTTTGATTTTTTTAATTTAATTAGAAATTGACACGTGTCGCTGAGGGGTGTAATCAGTTCATTTCTGTCAATATAAGGGGTGTAATAGGACCTAATCTAAATTGAAGGGTGCAATCCGGTTTTTCTTGCCAACTTGGAGGGTATTTTGATGTATTTGACCTTTACTAAACAAATGAAGAAATTATTATGGGGATCAAGTCCCGTGACGTGAAAAAATATCTTACAATTAATAATTGACTCGTTTAAACACTTGTGAAATATGATTAAGATTCTCTAATGTTACTCCTTAACTTTATTATAAAAGCTACACACTTTTAATCAACACACCTTCCATTAGTAATTAAATAGTTGGGATATTCCAACTTTACTTGAAAGTTAGAACTCAACTTGAAATAATCTTTTTCCTCATAAATATTAAATGAAATTTTTTTTCTCACATCATAATATCAGATCCCGATAAAAACAAGCACAAGCGGATGACGTAAGAATTAATATAGGTGACGTTGCAAATTAGCAGCGGTCTCCTCGTTATATATGCTTCGATTTCAGGCCTCTTCATCTTCACTCCCAACCGGTCTCTCTTTGCCTCACCGGAATGGCTGACGCTAAAGATTCCGCCGCCGCTATTTCAAATAATTCTTTATCTCCTCGTTCACATTCTCCTTCTTCTCTATCTCCTCCGCCTCCCGTCGTTACCAGTCCTTGCGCTGCTTGTAAGATTCTGAGGCGACGATGCGCCGAGAAATGTGTTCTCGCTCCCTATTTTCCTCCTTCCGAGCCGGCGAAGTTCACCATTGCTCATCGCGTATTTGGCGCCAGCAACATCATCAAGTTCTTGCAGGTATTTCATCCGTCAAACGCGATTTCGTATTTCCGAGTCTGTTATCGTTATCATTATCGTTACTTTATTTCTATTTCCGACTGTTTACGAAGATTGATTGTGAGATTCAGTAGCAATCGAACTTTGAGCTGATTAATATGGCTGATCTGTTGTTCCTGTGGTGAAATGTGGACTAGTGATTGTGAATGAGCTGAAATTTCTTGATTCTGTTTTGCGGAGCTAGGTTGTGCTGAGTTTAGGCTGTTACTGTAGATTCGATTCAACTTCATTTACTCTCTCAGACCTGATCTTACATCTCATACTTGCTAAAATTGCTGTTTGCTTTGAAATTTGTTCCCTAAATGCAAACAACAGATACAGAAACAAGAAAACTCTAATAATTGGAAAACTTTAGGCAATATTTGTCTTCAAGGGTTCGCTAAAGTTCCCTGGATAGCAGGGGAAACAGTAGGAATTTGACAAATGCAAATTGAATGTGAAAGGATTAGTTTGTTTCTGATTCAATCGATTTCATATGAAAAGCCTTTTCAACTGTGTACCTTACAGAATATCCAAGCAGCCCCAAAGTTTGAAAGAAAAAGAAGAAAAAGGAAAGAAATGAAAAGTATTAAAGTAATGTGCTATTTTAATTAGCTTTTAGGTAGTTGTGGTTTTCTGTTGATAGTGTAGCTGATATTGCTACATTTGTTTTGCATATGTCTGGTAATTGTAACCGAAAATTTGAGCTATCGTTAAATACGAAAAAGACAGAAAATACTATAAGAAAAAGCCTACCAACATCCACTTATTAACCATATTTGAAGTAGTTTAAAACGGATTTGGCTCTTGTTCATTGTTAACAGACATCTAATTTCGTCTCATTTTCAAAGATCAATGATGCCTCGTCTTTTATCATTTATGCAATTAGGGGCTTTTTAGGGAGGATTAGGTCCTTATAGGACCACACAATCCAAGTGCTGAGAGTAATTGAAGACTTAATTAACATTTTTTCATTCCAATAAAATAGTTCTGCATTAATTCTTAGCGTTGAATCTTATTTGGACCTAAAAATATCGGGTCTGTTTAAAATTTTCGTGCAAATTACTACAGGAACTCCCAGAATCTCAAAGGGAAGATGCAGTAAGCAGCTTGGTATACGAAGCAAGTGCAAGGATTAGAGACCCAGTGTACGGCTGTGCAGGTGCCATTTGTCATCTCCAGAAACAAGTTAATGAGCTTCAAGTACAATTAGCAAAAGCACAAGCTGAGGTACTAAATATGAAATGCCAGCAAACTAATCTCATGGCTTTACTTTGCATTGATGTGGCTCAATCCCCTCAACATTGTTCATCTCAGCAATCTGTTGACAATTTCATTGATATCCCACAAACCCATTTTCCTTCTCTCCTTGATGAATCCAATATGTGGGAACCCCTTTGGACTTAATTTGTTCATTAGTTATAGATGACCCAAGATACATACATGTATAATTTTGTAGTTAAGTCAAATTGTTGTAATGAGAAGTAGAAGCGCTATTTTTCGTTACAACAAATCTTAGCTTATATATATGAATAAGTTGGTAGCTATAGCTATAGTCATTGTTCGATCAATTTGGGAAAAAATAAATAGTAAAATCTTCAATGGTTTCATTTGATTTTCTATATTAAGGCTAGTTTGAGACATATTCTATGGTGACACTGTTAAGTTGCTATTATTTTCTATTGCGGTATTGTTGAGTAATTTATTGCAGTATGTAGCAATCCGGTATTGTTTTGATGCTGCAAATTAATATAATCAGTTGATACAAAAATTAGAAATATTGTCACTCAAAAGGCAACTAACATGTTTTGAGCATCTCTTGATTTGTGTTTTCCTATGCTTTGTCTTCAACCACTTAATTGCTAAGTTTATTTATCTTTAACTCTAATTAATGACTTTCTGTTCAAAATTCAAAATGATAATTCAAAGTGCGCTATATCACTTCTCTCAACTTTTAAAAAATGCACTACTTTAATTCCCAATCATTACATGTCAAATTGTTAATGACTTCACTTTTCAAATATATTATTTTCTCTCACCAACAAAATTTTTGGCTCTTGATAGTTAAGGGCGAATTGATTCATATATGCAAACATAAGGGGGGGAACTAACATAATTTTTTATACCGGAAGATTCTCGAGACCTTTTCAAGCTTTAAAGAGATAGTTGGCTATTTTAGACAACTTACATGATTTGATTCTTGAAACTCTTTTTTAATAATTAGTTATAGGTAAGGCTTCTTAACCCTCCCAACAAATTTATTTAGTGAGATTCGAATCATATTTTCCTCACATATACTCAGCCTGTATTGTCAACTGTGGTAGTATTTTGTCATTAAAAATTTGATTACTCCTAAGAGCTTTGAGCCTCATTAGGTAACGTCCTCTATTCAAGGTTAGGCCTATGTATATCACAAAGTTTTGGGCCCAAAATTCGACGGCCCAACGTCTTATCACCTAACGTCCGCCCATTTGTCCTTTACTCAACTCAATTGCTGTCAGTTGCTTTTCGCTCGCTACACCATCGGCTCTCGTTTCCAATTCTCCGGCGAAACTCCGATCAATTCCGCCGGTAATAATGTCTACAACCACCGCGGAAACCACCTCTCATTAGCCGGCCGACGACGACGACGATCTTTTCTACATCCTTTCCGAGCAACGCCGCGAACTCACGGCGGCGCAGTCTCTCGAATCGGACATTGACTTCGCTTTCGAACTCCAACTCCAAGAAGCCATCAATGCCTCCGTCGCTGCCCTCCCCTTCTCTTCTTCGGCACCGCCGCCGGTATCGGCTCCGGTTCCGGTTGTCTCTGCAATCGCTGAGCATAGCGTCTCTGTTTCCTCTCTTCAGTCAGAAGAAATCGACAGGCTTCAACAGGAGCTTAATGATCGGAAACAGTCTGAACTCGAGATGCGTAGAATGAAGGAAGATCTCGAGCGTCGAATTCACGATCAAAGAGTCGCGCGGGAGATTTCGACGATTCCTGATCGCGATTGGCGCCAATGGGGGATAATTTCGAGAAACCCTACGGCGAGGGGTCCTCCAAAGATTCCGAGGGGAATTCGAGTGTGTTTAGGTTGTATTTTAAGGGTTTGGCAAGTGAGGAGATTTTCAGGGGCCAGAAGGCAATATTGGCTGGCATTGGTGTAGCAATCTGTGACCCCGAGGGTCACTTGGTGTTTGAAGTAAGTAAGCCATTGATTGGAAATGGATTGAGCAGGATGGCGGCTGAGGCTAAGGCATTGATTGAAGGGCTTAATGCTGCTCTTGCGTTGGATCTCAAGAGAATCACAGTTTACTGTGACTACAAACCAATTTATCAATTTGTAAGTTTTTTGATTTAAGGGAAGTCATGTTTTTTCTTCTCGTGCTCGTTGAATGGAATGTGATTGATTTGGAAGTATGGAGATGTTGTACAATTGTGACTATGCCATATTGTCATTTGATTTAAGTTCTCTTGGCAGTAATGAAAGTATGTGCTGTATGCTTTTGTATTTGTGTAGGTACGTACCACTTAAATACAGTTTCGCTGTTTGATATGCATCCGAGTAGAGTTATTCTATTTGTAATTTCAGAAATGTTCATGAAGTGCTCTACTTTATTGTGATTTGAAATTAGGATATTGCTCTTGCATAAGGTGTTTGTGGTTTGGAATGTAACTCTGCCAAATGCTATAAATTTTATAGCCATCATTTAATGGGTTAGTGAAGTCTTTTAAGTTTCAAAGAATTGGTTTGGAGTTTTTCTATCTAAAATCAGCTCAGCTGTTATCCTATTGTACTGGAATTGGATTCTGATCAAACTTGAATCAAATGCAGTTTTAGTACTGCACACCTATTTGCCATATATTCTTTAGTGCGATGTCTGCAGTCTTGATTTTCAAAATTGTTTGCCCTTGCCTAGCAGCCCTTAGATTGGACTGAGTTTGCAATGTTCATCCTCGCTTTTATTTCCCAGTTGATTTTTATTTTGCTTTTGAAATTATGAAATGCACAGATTTTTGACTCCATTAATTCCCCTTACAGAACTTGTACCAAGATTTTTAAGTGTATGTTCCTTTTGGTTGGTGGTGACTTTCGATTCTCTGAAATATGTATTTCAATGCAGGTTACTGGTAGATGGCCAGCTAAGCAGCGAAAGGTTGCCATGTTAATAAATCAGGTGGCTATCCTTCAAAGAAAATTCACATATTGCAATCACACTCTCGCGGCACGCAATGACATAAAATTTTCATTCAAGTTTGCAAGAGATGCAGTAGTTTCTCAGATCACAAAACCTGCAGAATCAAATGGCCAGAAAATTCTCAACGAGACCTGTGTTATCTGCTTAGAGGACACTAATGTCGACCACATATTTTCAGTTGATGGATGTGGGCATCGTTACTGCTTCTCTTGTATGAAACAGCATGTAGAAGTAAAGCTTCTTCATGGAATTTTCCCTAAATCCCCTCATGAAGGATGCAAATCCGAGCTTGATATTGAGAGCTCTAAGAAGTTTCTGACACCGAAATTAGTAGATAAGATGCACCAAAGGATTAAAGAGGCTTCTATTCCTGCTTCAGAAAAAGTTTATTGCCCATACCCTCGTTGCTCTGCTTTAATGTCGAAACACGACGTTTCTGAATTTGTCAAAAGGACAAATATTGACTATAAGAATATCGGTGCTCAAGTTTGCACGGTATGTCAGGAACTTTTCTGTATTGATTGCAAGGTCCCGTGGCATGAGGGCATGAGTTGTGCTGTTTACAAGCGGTTGCATCCTAACCCGCCTGTTGAAGATTTGAAGTTGAAGTCGCTTGCTAATAGGAATCTATGGCGTCAGTGTGTGAAATGCAACCATATGATTGAACTTGCTGAAGGATGCTATCACATGACTTGCAGGTACCTCATCATCAATCTTTGTAATTTGATATCTGTATTGTTAGTGTGAAGTTAATTTGTTCTAAAACTTGGAGGTGGAAAACAGCCATGTTGGATTCCTTGACTTTACATGATTAGGAAAGGCCAAGTGCATCAAAGACCCCTAAACTTGGCTAGAAAAGTCATATGTCACCGTAAACTTTCAAAAGTTCTGACTAATCCTTAAAATTGGCAAAAGCGCACCAATTGCCCCATCAATGTGCATCAGCTTTTGATTGGTTCACCAATTTGCCCCATCAATACGAACCACTTTCCAAGATTCCATTTTTAAGATTTTTCTTTCTCCGAACACGACGTGGCAGTGAGGAGGTAAACTTGTTTAATTTTTGCCAAATTCAGGGGGCTAGTTAAAATTTTTGAAGGATCAGGGTGGTATCCGGCTTTTTATGCCAAGTTCAAGGGGCAAATGATGTGGTTCAGCTATTAGGAAATTAGGTAAATAATGTTGCGCTGCCCTGTTGATGTTTTGTTTTCTGTGACATCACATTATGTGAAGTTTATTGCTAGTTAACCATATACATTTTGTCTAATGTTTTGTTTTTTTTTTTTTCTTGAATTGAGGAAACTAATAAGGCTTGTTGGATAATGGACTGGTTTACTCTGTATTTTGCATCGTATGTTGGTACAGATGTGGATTTGAGTTTTGCTACAACTGTGGAGCAGAGTGGAAAGACAAAAAGTCAACGTGTTCATGTCCACTTTGGGATGAGGAGAATATATGGAGTGACCCAGAGGAAGATGAAGATGAAGATGAAGATGAAGATTTCGACGACGGTGAATCTGACTATGACTCCGATGATGATTATTATTATTAGTTTTAACATTTATGGATGATACCATAGTTAATATTTTCTCCCTCCAGTCTTTTTGCAACATTTTTTTGGTATATATACCTTAGAGGAGAGAATAATGTAATTTGATGATACTTCCTACATTTTTTTTATCGTCCAGACTTGTTCAAGTTATTCAGGATTAAATTCTTGTCACTTCAATGAATAAGTTCTAATATAGCCTCTATAATGCACAACTGAGGTTTAACTCCTTTTAGGATGCATTTGAGACCTTCGAAGTAAAAGAATTTTCAGTCTCATTTGAAATAAAAGAATTTTCAGATCAATTAATTTTATGTACTTGAATATTTCAATGTAAAACGAAGTGAATTGAAATAAATTTCTTATTCTAAATGGTTTCAAGGTACACCATCAACTCTTTGGTTAAAATAGAGAATAAGAAAAAGCTAACCAATATGTAATAACTTTCTGAAAATACGTGGAACGAGCATATTCCTATATTGGATAAACTTTAAAACATGACATGTGTTTTAATTCACAGTATTTTTTTCACAAAAAATTATCCGTATTTTCAGAAAGTTATAAATAAAGATTTTTCAATACTAAATTATATCTTGAAAAAGGGTAATAACATTCATTTTACTATAAAATTTCGCAAGTTAGTTTATAAAAATATAATACATATTAGTGCATAATTTTAAAATTTTTAAGATATGTAGATATTTTTTATAATTTTTCAGCGTTTATTATTTTGTTACTGAGTCAAAAGACACGTCATAATTTTAAAATTTACCCTTCCATTTTCTAGGGAGATTTAGCTTTATGTTTGTCCACCTTTAATTATAGTTGTAATTGCTTCTAATTCGGCGTGATAGAATATATCTTTCGGTAAAAAAAAACTAAAACGACTAGAAGTTTTACCTAAGGATGCTGCTCTTCGAAACGGTGTGTTGTTTAGTCTGCGCTGCGTTGTCATAACTCGAGAGCATTGTTGCGCATCCCTACGGTCTCAAAAATCGGCGCTTTGCGTTCATTTGGGAGCTCTTGTGTTCCGACATTGCCGAAAATCAACAAAGTGGAAGGAAAACGATGAGTGGAACAATGAAGAAGGTCACCGATATCGCCTTCAGGGCGTCAAAGAACATTGATTGGGATGGCATGGCAAAGCTCATCGGTTAAGATGGTTCATGGAAGTCTCCAAAGGTTGGTTTCCTTGATGTTCGAGAGTTCTTTTCTCTTATTTCCTTGTCAAATAAAGTGTTTTTGTAGTTTATTTTCACCAGATCAACCTTTTTTTTAATGGAATTTCGTTAGATTTTGGATTTGATAATGAAATTTTTCAAGTTGTTTGAATCTTGAGACATTTGAAGCTTCTATGATTACGTTAAGCTCTCCAATAAAGACATGGTTTTCTACTCCCACTCTTGTGAATGTTCGTTACTCTGGAAATCTGAGTTGTGTTAAGAGTTTAGTTTCGCATATGTTGGATCAAGACGCATATAGTGCTGTGATAGTTTCTTATGCAGTCACTGCTTCTGCTTTAATTTTGTTGTGTTACTGCAGATGTTGAAATTCCCAAATTTGAGGATACCGCCACTCCTGAATATAAACCTAAGTTCGAGGCTTTGGTGAGTTTAGCATTGTTTTTCTATGTCTTGTTATTACTATTTCCTTATGCTTCTTCTGAAACTTTTTAGCACGAAGAATGACTATTTTCTATTTGTTATATCTGTAATTTTCTTCAAGACATTTGCAATCTCTAATGAAGTTAACAATCTGGACTGCAGATGGTAGAACTGAAAGAAGCAGA
>CAOJBJ012359599.1:0-13870 GCA_948291685.1 Euphorbia celastroides | reverse complement strand
AAAAAATTGTTCTTTTTTTATTAAATTACTAAGCTTATTAATTTAATTTAAATTGTTATGTTTTTTTACAATAAATTGTAAATAAATATATGAGTATTTAAAAGTGATAGTGTGTATATATAAAGGAATGTGGAATAGAATATAATAATAATATTTTATTTTTGAAGTAGAAATTTGAAGTTATGGTTGGAGAAGCAGACACTGTAGCAACTCTAAGTAAAATGAGATTTGAAGTAAAAAAAGATTGGGTAGGATTGAAGATGCCCAAATGAGCCATTTAATCAAATCCCATTATGCTTGTTTCTAGCTGCTCTAAAGGATTCCATTATAACAAGTTAATCTCCATGATAGATTACTATCAATAGCAACAGTTACATATGTTGGTCCCTTTGTGGACCTGATTAAGGTTAGAGGTGGTGAATGACCTTTTATCGCAGAATTTGAATGAAGTAGATAAATCACTTCGTGAAGCGTATATTTGAGATCAAGAACTAAAAAATGATTCCGAACACTAATCTGGTAAATGCTCAAAGTGAATATACTTGCAATTTTCAAGATAAGTAAAATTGAATTAGAACTTTGCAACACTTAATTTTATCTTGGTTCGGTCTCCACCTACATCCAGTCCCTAGGCTTTAATTCACTATGCATTTTCTTTAAAGGCAGAAAATAAGCTCTTTATAATTGTTACCAAAATTTCTCTTCCGGATGTAGGATATACCACTAGGATACCACACTCCTAGCTGAGTCATATTACAACATGATATACCACTAGGATACTCCACTCCTAGCTAAGTCCCTTACAATGGGATATACCACTCTAGCAATCACTCCTCAATTTTAAAGCTAAGTTCCAACTTTTCAATTTTCCCGAATTAAAAAGATTTACAAGTTTGGTTTTCTAAAATAATTCTAACATATAGTTTCTAATTGATTGTTCTCTTGGGTGTTTGCTAACTCTCTTGAAGACTACTTTCTTGCTCTTCTTTAGAGATTGAAATCAGCAGCTTCTTCTGTTCTCCAAATCCTCTATTTATATGTTGGGTAATAAATGAGACCGTTGTACAAGGATCAATCTCGATCGTTGAAGAATCTAATACTAGGTGCATTCAGACCGTTGCTCTGGCAGTTAGACACAATAAATGCCCATTGAGCTTTTAGATTCCTATCACCAGTGTCAATCAGCATAGTTCATGTAGGATATCAATCTGAGACTGACCAACCCGGTTTTGACATTGGTGGTGAGTAGCCACGTGCCCATAGATTGGTTGTCCTCCACGAGCCACACGCTTTATGTCTCCATCAGTGTGCTGCTTTTTTTGTTTAGTGCTTCTCTCTTCATTAAATGTTACGGTTTGGTGGAAGAGCATTAATTGCACCTTGGAGACTGCTTGAATCTTCTCTTGCACACTTTGTGTCTTCCAAAGTGTTTGAGTCAGTGTCCACGTGGATTGTAGACTCTAGAGTTGTTCTGAGTCCGTAGTTGATATTGTCCATGTGTAGATCAAAGCTTTTCCTTTTAACTGTATTCCAGAACTGTGTTGAGTCCGGATCTTCTTTTTTGACTTGTTCTAATCTTCGGGTCTTCTGTCCTCCGGAGATGTTCTAAGTCCAGGTCTTCAGCCTTCTTCTTCCAGAGCTGTGTTGAGTGTGGATCTTCTTTTTGACATAGGATTTTTTTTCTTCAAACATTATGGAGTTGGTCCACAATTTAATTTCAAGTAATCCAACTCCAACAACATCAATATAAGTATGTCCATATATAACATAAAAAACTAATCATGTTTTGATCCTTCCATATATAAGCGTTGTTAATAGTGACAGTGATTCTGACACTGTTTCACAACATTCAAAGGATACTTCAGCTTTCGGAGATCGACATTTTTATGAAGGAGATCATATTAGTGGAGCAGTAACTATTCTAGAAACTGTCTCACAAGGGATCCATTCATCTAAGAAACCCGCATTTCAAGGAAATGTTGCATCACCATCTAGTACATTGCCCTCTCACACAATCCCTAACTAGAAAACTAGTGATTCTTTATCTATCACGGGAGTCTCGAGATGTTCTTCGGTTAGAGAGGAGGCGAAACAAACATGGGAGATCAGCAATTGCATTAGATTATTCAAACAACAAAGAAAACACGATATTATTAATGGATTAGAGGAGCTCCTTTCCAGATAATCCTTGCTTCTCATTGTTATGCACATATTTGATTTCATCATGTCGTTGTCTTTCATATTTTAAATTTTGTTGTATCAAAAACAATGAAACAGAAGCTATTTTTTCTTTTAAAGAGATTAATGGATATATATCGGGAGAAGAAAGAAGGATCTTCATATGGTCTTTACACATCTTCAGAAAGCTTATGATAAAGTTACAAGTAAAGTTTTATGGTGGGCCTTAGAAAGAATGGGAAATCATGTCAAGTATATTAACTTAATTAAGGATATGTACGGTAGTGCAACTACTAGCGTATAAATTAAAGGACTACCAACGAATTTACCATGGCTATAAGCTAAAATCAAGGATCCGCCTTGAGTCCATAGTTATTTGCTTTGGTTGTGGATGAATTAACTCTTGAGATCGATGAAGACATCCCATGGTGCATGTTGTTTGTCGATGATATCATCTTGATGGATGTGATAATAGGAGTTAGCAAAAGAACTAGAAGCATAAAGATTTTCTCTAAAAGTAAGGATTTTAAATTGAGTAGGAGTAAGACAAAATACTTACACTGTAAGTCTAGCCTAGGAGAGAAAAATGGAATACATACGCTATACGTTTAGTCTCGGAAAAGGAGATAATGTAGATGTAAAACTAGGCGACATAATTGTGCCAAAGTGCAAACGTTAAGTTTTTTTGCTCAAATTTTCAGGAGGATGCTTTATGGGAGTGAATGTTGAAAAACTAAAGTGTAACATATTCAAAAGTTGAATTCAATTGAAATGAGGATGCCTAGGTGGATGAGTGGTTACACAAGGTTGGATTGTGTTAAAAATGAATCTATACGACAAAAAGACCGGTATTGCACATATTGAAGACAAGTTGAGAGAAGGACGATTGAAGTGGTACGATCATGTTCTTGGTAGACCTGTCGACCCAGTTAGTACGTATGAGAATTTGAGGATGAAAAATAAGAATCGAAGAGGTAAGCCAAAACTTACACTTAATGAAACATTCAAATGAGATATGTGTGGGCTTGATATTGATAAGCATTTCGTTGAAAATTAATTTTCATGGCATCGAATGATTCATATAGGTGACTCCATTTAGCATGGTATTAAGGCTTGGTTGGTTGGGTGGGTGGATTGATCCTTAAGTTCGTGTCCTCTTCCTGTCCTTCCATTAAACTTTTGACATGTAATCCATTAGTTCCTTCTCTCGTCCACTTTCTCTTTCCGATTTCCCATGTATGTTGTTACATATAAAAAATTATAATGGAATTCATGTAAGGGGACATGAAGCACAATTGATTTGAATCCACTAAACATTATGAAATTGGGGATAACGTGATTTTATTTTATGTGCTCATTTTATTGCACAATTTCTATTTGATAGGCAAAAATTTATGAATGGTGTTTGAGAGTTGCAAGTTGGAGCAATCAACCCTAACTTTTGTACCAGCTTCATTCCTAGTGTTGGCGGTTACATATTATATGTTTACAATTTAGTTTTACTAAAACAAGGACGCATTATTGCTAATAAGACTTGGTAAATATTTTTTTTGAAAAACCTCCCAGGGAATGATGCGTTCCCCTAAAGGAAAAAAAGAAAAGGAGAGGGTGAAAATTTCGGGGCGAACAACTCAACTAGGTTAGCTCAATCGCTTGCCTACAAAACACTCTCCCCGCTTTTATTAAATAAAGGAGCAAACGCCCAAGTCAGAGTACAAGCCAAGAATAAAACACCCAATCACCAACAAAATAAGAGGTTCGGGGAATTAACGATATCTGAAACCCCTCAGCCCTTTCCCCTTCACTTTACAAACAAAAATACATCTATACAGACAGACATAAAGAACATCCTCCTCAGAGGACTCTCGGTTGAAGACAAAGTGATTCCATCGCTTCCAAATAAACCACGTGATAAAAAACTATAAAGAAGTAATAAAACTCCTGACACTCCCTTGCTTGAAGAACGATTTCCACAGAAGAATGAACTCGAAACCAGAGGCAGGCATAACCAATTGAATACCGAATAATGCAAAGTGTTGTCTCCAAATCCTGAAACTATGTTGACAATGAAAAAGAGCATGATCAACTGTCTCTAAATGCTCGCAAAATGGACATGTCAATTCTGAGATAGCTGAAGCACCTCTATCAAATAAAAATTTATTCGTAGGGAGACGACTACGAAAATGAAGCCAGCCAAAGAATGAAATCTTGGGCTCTAAACATGCCCTCCATACCAATGAGAAATCAATGGTAGACAAGGTCCACTCATGACCCGAGTAGAACTTTGAACAAAAGGAGGTTGCCAAGAACTGCTTTGAAGCATTATCATCCCAAATAAATGAATCCTCCCCCGAACCGAACACGACAGAAACCATCAAATTCAAGGAGGATGTGACAACAACATTAAAAAATAAGGCTAGATTAGTCTCTGCAATCCATTGACGAAGATGACCACATCTTTCCCGAATCGAGAGCCTCAAGGAACATTTCCAACAAGACCTAGAAAAGGACGCACTTTGAAATAATACTTCCACCCCCTGCAAAACTGAGCATTTCTTATGATTACAAAGATGAAAGATATCCGGGAATATCTCAGCCAATGACCTATTTGAAGTCCACTTATCGAACCAAAAGGAACAAGCTTTCCCATCACCAATGGAAACCCTTACACTAGAACGAGAAACCTCCCAACTCTTGCTATCCTTAAAACAACAATCTATAATGCCCGTTCAAATGTGAGATAATTTCCTTTGGTCATAGCTTCAAATAAATTCCCAAGAAACAAACCCATACTTTTGAACACACAACTCAAACCATAATGAATGCTTATCACACACTCAAGTTTTCCAAACCCATTTAAACAACAAACCATGGTTAACAACGTGAAAATCCAGAATGTATAAGCCCCCCAACTGTTTCAGAAAAGAAATAGTTCCCCAACTCACTTTGCAAAACCCGACATCATTAGCATCCCCACGCCAAAGAAAATTCCTCATGAGTTTGATCATTTTACTATAAATGCTAGAGGGTAACTTAAGGGTAGATAATAAATAAATAAGAAGTGATGTGAGGACCGATTTTAGAAGCACAACCCTACCCCCATATGATAAGCATTGCCCCTTCCAACTGGTGAATCGAGAATGGAAGCTACTAATCAACGAATCCCAACATGACAACGGGATACGCTTAAAACTGAGGGAGATCCCAAATAAATAATAGGAAAAGCATCAACTGTACACCCAATAAAACCAGCAAAAGAAGAAACCTCAGAGTCAGGAACATTTATACCTAACATTGAACTCTTATGAAAGTTAATTTTCAGCCCTGAAATCAACTCAAAACAACGTAATAAACGAACAAAGGTGGGAAGAGAAGAGATATCTGCAGGTAGAAAGCACAATGTGTCGTCTGTAAATT
This sequence comes from Euphorbia celastroides, assembly GCA_948291685.1. Lineage (NCBI taxonomy): Eukaryota > Viridiplantae > Streptophyta > Magnoliopsida > Malpighiales > Euphorbiaceae > Euphorbia > Euphorbia celastroides. The sequence goes on along the minus strand of CAOJBJ012359599.1, from coordinate 8,275 downwards.
GAAGAAGAGAAACATCGGGTCCCGAATCAGAAACCCGAAACCTTGGAAGCATACCCTCACGAATCGCCGCATCTATCATCTGCTTCAGCCCCTCGGCAACTAGCAAGAAAAGAAAAGGAGAAATTGGATCTCCTTGTTTCACACCATGATGAATAGGAATATGCTCACTAGGAAACTCATTAATCAAAATAGAAGTAGTGGAATGAACCTTGCACATCGCCAACCATAGAATCCAATTATCAGAAAACCCCATCCTTCTACACACCGTGTCAAGAAAATCCCAAGAGACACTGTCATATGCCTTATGAAAATCCAGTTTCAAAATGAGACAAGAACGCTTCTGGATATGAATTGAATGAAGGATCTCTGATGCGATGAAAGAACACTCATGAGTACTGCGACCTTTCACAAACCCAAACTGATTATTAGAAATTAGTTTCAGATAAAGGGACTTGTGTAGAACCGTAGACAACATCTTGTAAATTCCATGAATAAGGGCAATCGACCGGAAATTATTCAAAGAGGACGAGCCTAGTTTCTTAGGAATTAGAACTGTAAACGAAGACTTTACAGATTGAGGCAGCCATCCAGAATCATAAAAGCCCCTGAAAAATCCCACAATATCATCCTTAATAAAGTCCCATGCTTTCCTGTAAAAGAAAAAAATTACCACAAAAACAAAAAGTCGACCAAATTTCCTCCTCTGAAAATGGCGCTACCAACATCTCGTTTTTCGCCAAATCCACATGTTGAAACTGTAAAGCATCTAGAGAGAACGATACAATAGGAATAGCAGCAAATAAGTCCTTAAAATAAGTGTTAATGTTTGATGCAATAATGTTTTGATCCGTCTCCAAAGTACCATCGATATCAAGGGAAAAATTCTATTCCCCTGTATCTTGCTGAAGCAACCCTGTGAAAAAATTTTGAATTCTCATCTCTAAAGAGGGTCCACGAGACTCTTGATTGCTGATGTCTATTTTTTCCAACCGAAGTCTCAGCTCATGAATCTCATTCTTAACCGCAAGTATCTTTACTCCCAACACCTCAGAAACTGACCTAGGAATGGATGGGGATGACAATTCAAGTAATCAATCTTCAAGAGCCTTAATTCTCTTCTCCGTGTTCCCAAAATTGTTCATATGCCATGATTGAATGGAGTCTATAAGACGACAAAGCTTAAAATCTAAGTCTCTCCCCCGCCATTTGGAAGAAATACATTGCCATTTCGATTTAAAGTAAGAGGAGAATCCCTCATGATCCCACCATGCATTCAAGGAACGAAAAGGTCTATTTCCCACTATGCCACTCTCTCTTAACTCAAACAAAATTGGGAAGTGATATGATAATGACAAATCAACCGTGGTAATTGACATCAAGGGCCATCGATCCAACATATTTCCAAAAACCATCACTCTATCAATCCTTGAAAATGCTTCGCTATTAAACTAAGTATAATCCCTCCCGTGAAGAGGTAAATCATGTAGCTCGCATTCATCAACAAACTCCCTAAACCGCAAAATAGACGCAGTTTAGAGGCTGAATGCACCATCGGGTCCCTATCTTTTTCTAAAAGTTCGTTTAGCTCCCCAACCATTTTAGAAGACCTTGTAGGCCCCTCACCTTATGAAACACTACTTATCCCATGAACAAAAACCGTCACATTAGCTAATGATGCCCGTTTCATTAGGTCTAATGCAACGCCATTATTTGCAATAACTGTGTTTTGGCTAAAGCAACGGTATAATAATCTATTGTAACGTTTTAGTCCCTAATGTAATGCTAAAATGCTGTTGCATTTAAGCCAATATGTAGTAGTGAAAAGTGCACCTCTCAAGTTGCTAACACTAACATGACAATTGACATGACAATTTTGACTTTTTTTTAGAGAGTGGTTGACTTTTTCAGCAATAATTCCAGCGACACTTTTCCGGTAATAGAATGTCAGCGATATACTTTTCTGGTAACTGAATTTCAGCGACGAACTTTTCCCGAGACAACAACAGAATTCCGGTCACGACAACAAATTTTTCAGCAACCGAATTTTGATGACGAACATTTCTGGCGACTGCGACAAAATTTTCCGGAAACAAATGATGTGACAACTGATGTGATGCGTGTGTAACACATTCTCTTGGGTGAGAGTGGTTTTGTACATCCGAGTGACCTAGACGGTGTACTGTTTTAAAGATGAGGGACCTATGAGATCCAATAAAAAGGTGAGGGAGCTGATGGTTTAAAGTGATTCATTATACATTAAAAAATAAAAGTAACGGAATATAAGATAGAAAATAATGGAATAATAAAAATGATTAGTAAAAGTAAAACATACTTTCAGCTTAGTTTAAAGTGACAAAGACCCATAATCATACATTCAGCTTAGTTTAAAGTGACAAAGACCTATAATCATACATTCAGCTTAGTTTAAAGTGATTAATAAAAGTAAAATATAAGATAGAAAATAACGGAATAAACTAATGTGATTGAAACAAAAATGTATTTTTTTTTTAAAAAGTGATTACCTCATATAAATTTATATTAAATTGAGAAAAAATCATCAATTCACCTCGGATGTGATTTGAACCTGTAACTTTTAGCGTTCATAAGTTCCATCTTGATCTCTATTAAGACTTTAATCACAAAAATACATGTTTTTACTTTAAAAGTTAACTCTTTTATTCACCCGAAAAGAGTTAACTCTTTTCTTCTAAAAAATAAAAAACTAAAATAAGATACAGAGGAATTTTCTAGAGCTTATAATTTTTAACTTATAATTTATAAGTAACTTATAAAAAAAAAGAAATGTTATGAATTATTTTAACTTATAATTAAAAAAGAAAACAGACTGCTTTTTACTTTTTAATTTGGTAATCCAATTTGTCCACAAAAACTTTTCTGGTATCCAAACTTTAAAAATGACCCCATAGGTATCTCAACTTGCAAAAAATGAACCATTTTACTACATCAATGTCATGTGTCAACTTTTAGTTGGCGAGTCAACGGTCAAAGGTTGACTTTTTTGAAAAGTCAAACTCACCAAATATCGACATGTGACACTAAAGTAGTTAAATGTTGCACTTTTTGAAAGTTGAGGCACCTACACGGTTATTATTTGAAAATTTGAGTACCTACGGGGTCATTTTTAATGTTTGGGTACTGAAAAGGTTTTCCTGAACAAGTTGGAGTACCAAAGTGAGTATTAGGCCTTTTAATTTATAAAATAATAAGTTAAAAAACATAATATTTGAGAAACACTCCTATGATTGAAGTGACCATGCAAATTTTTTGTTATAATAATGGCTAAAGCAAAATTAAAACTAAAATTTACAAATTTAACTTGGCTACATTCGATAAAGCGAATACAAGCACACACATTTATAAAAAGCTTTACTTGAACTTTTAGTAAGTGAACTTGAAATATACCTGAAAGATTATGAATGATCTTTGAAAGAGAACTATTAATTCATTGAGTGTTCTGCTATTACTGCCATTACCATTTTTATAAGCTAAAATGATTGAAATAAAGCACTATTAGTAGTAAATGATCAGTGATAATATTATCAGCAAAAGTTGATTGATGACCAACAATGATCAATGGACCGCCTTAATGGCTAAATCGTGTGAACTACGCGAAGAGAAGACTACAGCCTAGAAGGGCCTAGATCAGGGGGAAACGTACCTAATAACCAGCTCAGCATGATAGATAGTACTCTAATCGCTTGAGCCGGATTTGCGAGATAATCTCCACTAAGATCGGATTCCTAATCCGGTAAGGAAAATATCCCGAATCTTTAGGGGATTCGGACTTTACAGCAAATTAGGAAGAATCCTAATTAGAAAAGAGATCTATAACCTAAAGAGGAAAGATGCCGAATATGAATCCTAATGAGATTCAGACTCTATGACATGTTAACCAAGCACATTAGCTTATAAATACTCCCAAGTCCTAAGTCCAAAGGTATGCAATTCTTTAACCCTAATTGTTACTCTACCAATTTACTTTCATAAACCTTTACTGACTTAGGCATTGGAAAGTCATCCAAGGGCGACCCCCAATCCTAACCTCTGTGATTTTCAGGTAAAGACGACGGCCGGAATTCTAAGAAGATTGACTGGAGATCAAGATTTGATGACCAATTATCAGTCAGTTTGGAAAAGAATAATTACATTTGTTCATAACTTTATATGTATCCCACTGAATATGTAATAGTATAGTTAACCAAAATTACTCTTTCTCAGTTCTTTTTGTACTATTGCTTTACCTATATAGGTTTTTTTAATTTTTTTAATGTAATTTACTCCTAAATCAATGAGAAGAGAGATTCTACATCGAATCATTGATAAAACGATTTGTTGATTATTACAAAAATCTCTTTAAAAGATATAATGGGTAGTAAATTACTTTAGTAATGCAACAAATTTTTTTGATGATTAGTGTAACATATTTTTTATAGGTTTGAAGTATAATTGTATACGTTAGAATAACAAATAAAAATCAGACGAAGGATTATATCATCTATGGCAACTATTTACCCCTGAGACAACATATGAGTTGGCAGTTGAGTGTCATTACGTTTAATTAATAATGTTTCCAAGGTAGGATTCAATCTGAGTTTCAACGTTTCTTTTTTTTTTTTTGAAAAATAATACATAAGAAATTATACTATGATGATTTAGTCTCCCAAAACTAGAGTGAAATCACTGAGCTCTTCAACTCCAGCTGTCGTCTTCTATCTACAAATACAAGGATTAGGATCGGGGGATGCCTTTGAGAGACTCTCCGATGCCTAAGTCAGTAAAGGATTTTTTAAAGTAAATGTAGTAAAATAGCAGCTAGGGTTTTAGAATAGCATACCCCAGTACCTTAGGCTAGTTACATATTTATAGGCGTTGGAATCAACCCTAATTGGGAAGTCCAAACCCAAATAGGATTTGTCCTCACAAGGCATCCCGATTAGTTAATTTGTTCCTCAATAGGACTCATTAACATCCTTTCCTTATCGGATAAGGAAAGTAGGATCCTTTACGGATCAGGAGTCTATGCTGCCCAAACAACAAATTGCCTTTTTATTCGTAATACCGGCTCAACGAATCATGGAGCCTCGAGCCGGTTAATGTGCTTACATGGCTCATTGTCATCTGTCAGGACCACTACATATGTCCTTCCATGCCATACATAGCTAGGTTGAGGCGGTCCCTTGACCGCCTGGGGTCAAAGATTAGTATTTTGTTGATAATACTATCAGAAGTCTCCCCACAAGTATTGAAGATACTTTAATGCTTCAGCCGGTTGCTTATTTCAAACATTAAAACAAAACTTTTTTACAAGAAACTTCCTGAAGAAGCCGCAACTCTTGGTTCGCCTCAAACTCTACCGTTGATCTTAATAGCTGTCTTTTCACTCTTTCATCCATGGTTGTTATCGCAACACGTTTCGATCCGTGTTAGAGGAGTGATTTTCTCCCTATTTAACTCTTTCTCCACTTCATAACTTTTAAATTTGCAATTTGGGAATTCCAGTCACCTTTGTGCTTCTAGTTTCTTCCATTTTCCGGTGAACAAACATTGGTCCTCTTACTTTCCGAAACCTCTATCATGCTCTATATCACTGCTCCAGGTAACAATTCTTTCTTATCTTGCTTTTATTTCATAACTGGTATTGTTGATTTCCGTTCATGCTTGCCCTTTTGCTTGAGTTGTTCTTGTTATTTTGAATTTCGCTAAGTATGAATTCTGCAAATTTGTTCATATCCACTTGTAGAAAATGAACCGCCAACTTTGCTTTGTTGAATATTTCAAATTGCCTTTGTTTGATCCGTTTAAACCCCCTTAAAACAAATTTTTAGGGTCTGTAGAAACTGTCCTCCTCCCGGCTGGAACTAGGTTGCTAGATCTTTCAGATCTTGAGACGGTTGTAACTAAAACATTTTTTCTTTTACTTTTTAGGCGGTAGAATGTCTTTCTCGCTCAACTTTAACATAACTGACTCCTCTTCTTCATCTTCTTCTGATGAATCTGTACAAGAGGTCTCTGGTGAATACGTAGAACCATTAGCCGTACTAAACCCTAACTTTTTTTGTAATCACAACAGGGTTAGCACTCCAGCTGGTGACGAGTACCTTAAAAAGAGGGTTGAGTGTCTTTGTTCCCTTTGTGAAGCCATTACTTCCAGAAAGAAGACTAATACTCAGCAATCTCCGTCTGAAAAATTCGAGTATATCGAAGTATTGAAATTCTGCGGGTACCGCCTCAAACGTTGCACGAATAGGAAAATGTCTAGAAACATTTATGCCGACCAATTTCTGGATGAAGATCCGGAAGTAATTGAACAAGAGGAAAAAGAGCGAAAAAGTACACCTCGAGTGTGGGATATGATATCCAAAGCGTATGAGCACGATATTAGGACATATGTTGTGGTGTTTCCTTAGCTACAACGTTGTGAATTCTAGATACCAGAGTCTCATAAGAAAGTCAATGATGCTCCAGACGGATGGTTCAGCATCTATAAAATTCAAATTTGGAGAGGCTTCCGATATCCTCTTCCAGCCGAAATATGCGGCCTGCTCAACTATTGGGGTACTTGTCCGGCTCAAATTCATCCAAATACTTGGACAGATATAGTTGTACATTTTCAGTTGTGCACAGATTTTGGCCACTACTTTGATGCTGACTTCTTTAAACACCTTGGCTCTGCCAAACTTAATTACGGCGAGGATCACTTACATTTCACCGGGAGACGGAGATACTTCTATCAATTTGCTGATCGCGTAGTTCAATCATAATAATCCGACTCAATCATGTTCCTTAGCCTTTTATGCTAAGTTTTATATAAAATAAAGAACAAGCAGATACAATATGTAAGAAAAATTATGCTTTTATTAAATAGAAGGTTCAATACAATTCATCATTCTATCCTTCTATTTATGCCGCCTCGTTAAAACCTCCTTATGATAAAAAAAATCCGTTGGGAAAAAAGATCATAAGTAGGAAAAGGAGTACGACACATTATACTTTTATGGCTTTGGAAGGAAGTACAGACGCAAATTGGTGATATTCCACGTCCTTGGGAGTTCCTTGTCGTTTGGAGTGCTCAACTTGTATGTTGTTGGGCCTAAGACTTTTGAGACCAAATAGGGGCCTTCCTAATTGGACCCAAACTTGCCTTTTCCCTCTATTGTCTGTGACGCATTAGAGTCTTTTAGGGCAAAATCTCCCACCTGGAGACGGATTTGGCATACCTTCTTGTTGTGACATCTTCTATTCTAGCTTTGTATGGCACCATAAGGATGCTAGCCCTTTCTCTTCTCTCTTCAAGGTTGTTAAGATGATACTTTAGGTTAATATCATTGTCCTTCTCACTATAATATTGAATCCGGCTCAAAGGAGCTCCAATATCAACTAAGATGACTACTTCCACCCCGTATACCAAGGAGAATGGTGTTTCTCCAGTTGCTCTGCAAGGTGTTGTTCGATAGGCCCAGAGGACATTAATCAGTTCATTCGGCCAATTCCCTTTCTTGTCAGTTAGTTGCTTCTTCAATCCTTGTACAATTGTTTGATTTTTCATTTCATGTTGCCCATTAGTTTTTGGATGGGCCATGGATGAGAAGCCATTTTCAATTTCAGTCAGTCACAAAACTCCAAAAACTTCTTGAAGTGAATTTTGTGCCATTGTCCGATACTCTGTGATGAGGGATTTTGAAGCGGACAATTATGTTGTTCTGAACAAAGTCTATCATTCTTTCAGGTGTAATTGCGTTGACTGCCTCCGCCTCGACCCATTTTGTGAAGTGGTCTACTGCTACCACTATATATTTTATTTATCTAGAGGCTTCAGGCATCGACCCTACTATATCAATTCCCCATTGCGCAAATGGTCATCCACTCTTAAGTGGTTTCTGCAATGCCTTTGGAATATGTATTTTCCTTGAATGAATTTGACACTGATGGCATCACTGTACGTATTTGTCCGCATTAGCTTTCATTATTTCCCAATAGAAACTGACTAAACTTGTACGCCTCAGTAAAGTGTCTGCCGCCTGATGGGATCCACATTCTCCTTCGTGCAATTCTTCTAACATTTTCTTTCCCAAACATCTGTCCACACATTTTAGCCAAGAGTTAGCATAACTCATGCTAACTCTTTTTATACAACTCATTGCCAATCATGGGAAATCTCATTGACTTTCGGCTTAGTTTTGCCCCCTCGATCTTGTCATCCGGCAACACATCGTTACATAGATAATTGATGATGGGAAACCTCCAGTCATCCTCC
>CAOJBJ012358304.1:0-11109 GCA_948291685.1 Euphorbia celastroides | reverse complement strand
AAATTGTAGTTAAAAATTATACTGAACATAATAGAGCTTAGGTTAATCAAAGGTTTTTGGCATCTATAATGTTAATTTGTAAACCTATAATAATCTATAATGTCACTTTACGAACCTATAAATGATCTATAATGTCATTTTGCAAACCTATAATGTCATTTTGTAAGAATATAACGATCTATAACTATCTATAATGTCGTTTCGTAACATATACAACATTATATAAAAATTCTATAACATTTTAGATCATTATAGATCATTTATATAGTGTTATAGAACATTATAGATCTTTTTCATAACATTATAGATCATTATAGATGAAATCTATAACATTATAGATTGTTATGTGAAAAAATCTATAATTCGATTTTTTTAAATTTTTTCGTCAAAAGTGTGTCATCATGGATCTTGTTTTAAAGATAAAAATAAACCGAACAAAAAATTCTAAAGAATCGAGTCCAAAAAATCAACGGTTTGAGAGATATAGCGATTTTGAGATTTGAAAATCAAAATTAATGAAGAGAGAGAAGGCTGATAGTGATATCTGGAGACATGGAAGAAGGTGCAGAAAAGGACAAAAAAGGGGTAAAAATATAATTAAAATGTTGAAAGTCACATATTTAAAAATAAGTAGGAGTTTGATGTAAAGTTAATAATATTTTGAAAAAGAAAGTGTATAGTACAATTTTTTTATCAAAATTAATCTTTTCATATAAGAAAGAAAGTAACTAATATATTACGTAAGAGCCATATATGTTTGTAATTTGTACGTAGATTATATTTATGTTTCTGTCTACTCCAACAAAACTCTTACAGGAAAAATATATTTAAGCTATGCGTTGGACTTGAAAATGAGTCAAAGGACATCATCCAATCCTATTGAATTTAAAAGTTAAGAAGGTTAAAATTGGATCGAGCTGAATTTAAAATGATTTTTAAAATAAAAATGGGCGATGTAAAATAAAAATGAATAGTAAAATTGAGCAGTAAATAGGGATTAAACCTTACCTATAACAAGTGAAAAGTAACAAGAACACGAAAAATAAAATGTTAATGGGTTGAATAAGAACACTGAATGAAGTTCAGGGATTAATAAAACATTTTTTCCATTTTATTTCATAGCAGCGATTCAGGTTCATTTCTGTATAATTCTATTCTTCGAATTCGTCTGGCCTCTTTCAGTCTTTATTCTACCTCGTCGCCATTTGATAGTTTTTTTGAATGCAGCGGGTAACCTTACAGATCCTATTTTATGAATGTTCTTTTGCAAATTTTCGATTTTAATGTGTTCGCCTGCTTTTCCTATTTCAGATAGAAATTTCGTTGATCAACTCCGAGTAATCGAGTACAGAGGCATTTCTCGTCGTTTTCCATTCTTCAAGGTTATATTGTTCAATTTATGATGCTACTTTTTGTCTTCCTCTCTTACCTGTAATCGTTGTTTTGATTGTTTAAGATTTGACCGGGGTTGGGGAAAAATCATGTTTAAATTGGCAATTAGAGCGGATGGAAAGTTTTGACGCATACTGCTTAGCTATTGCATTTAGGTCTATTATTTGCTTCATGTGATATTTGAATTTGTTGTACTGTTGATGACAGAACAATAGTATAATGGATGAAACTTCAGCTCTCCCTGATCAAAATATTGAAGTTTCGGGACGAGTCACAAATGTCTATGTTTGGGATATGGATGAAACTCTTATACTGCTGAAATCTTTGCTGAATGGAACTTATGCGGAGGCGTTTAACGGTGTAAAGGATGTGCCTAAGGGTATAGAGATTGGAAAGATGTGGGAGAAGCACATTCTTGAACTCTGCGACAAGTCATTCTTTTACGAGGATGTAAGTTGAGCCTCTCTCTAGATCAATGGATTTGTGTTCCATGGTGGAAATATGGATTAATCAATCTCATGTCTGCTTGATTAACCTGTTAACTATTGTTGAAGTTTGGTGATGCAGATTGAAAACTACAACATGCCTTTTCTTGATGCCTTAATCCGATATGATGATGGGCGAGACCTAGCTGACTATGATTTCAGCCAAGATGGATTTCAGTCTCCTCATGATGATGAAAACAAGAAGAAACTTGCATACAGGCACCGAGTCATATCCAACCAGTACAAGCAGGTATTCTTGACTGTCAAGCATAAACCTGTTATGTCTCATATCTTCCCTACCATTATCGATCACAATACTTGAACTCCGAATCTCCTAAATAGTGTTCCAGAGTCATTTTATGTTTACTGCAGGGACATATAGGTTGAAAATTCCCATGTTAAGGGTGGATGTTTTGCTGTGTAGTTTTTCTTATTGTGTAAACTATTGGCTTTGTTCAGAACTTTGGGGCCTTTTTGGTCCTACAGTTTTAAATAGACACTGTACAGATGCAACCTCAAGCCAAACTGCCCCACACTCATGCTATGATAATTGTCAGATTGTATCTAAGTGGTGGAAGTTTTATACTGAACTTATGAACTTGTAATTTTATGACTTATAAGTTTTTCATATAATTTTCCTGATCAATCTACACACTCAGGTGCTTGCACCTCTTATGAGAAGAAGGTTCCAGGCTGATTTCCATGCAATTAAACCAAACCCCTTATCTGAAATTTTTATATTTAATCACTGTAGATCTCTCCCTTGTTTCTACCTTTCATCAGACGGTTGAAATCTTTGAATTGAATGGTTCGGTATTGATACCTTTTGCATCTTCAAAACTTGCGTTTGTTAAGCTAAAAATGAATGTTTTGCATGTAAAAAGCTCAAGGACACCAAAGTAGCGTCCTTGTTCTCATGCTTGAGATATGTGCTTTACTTTTTGATTTTTGCATTTTCCTGGTATAAGCTTTACAACTCTACAAATGATCTGATGTCTCCTTGAATAAAGATATCTGAAATAGGCAAGTCTGATGGCATTTCTGGAAATTAACAGACTGGTAATTGGCTCTTTTCAGGGTTTGCATAATCTTCTTGATCAAGAAACGGTGAAGCAATGCAATGACTTGTATGATATGACTGATGAGTATACAGACAGATGGCTTTCCTCAGGTATGCTGAGTTTCATATGATGCAGCTAAGCACTATTTCAATTACACAACATTGATGTTATTCTGGTCTAAAGTGAGCGTCATGCTTGCTTGTAGTGATGCTCATTGGGGGAACATGTGAAAAAAGGGAAACACACACACACACACACACCTAAAGGTTATGTCCACTATGGATAGGGATTGTTATTTTGTGTGCAAAAAATTTACATGAATGGATTTAGTACTTCATGATCTTCAAGGGTTAGCAGTTGATTTTGATGCTTAACTTGCTCTGGTTTTGTTGCCGTACCGATTTCTAATCATATTGACCTTGTGAAACCTTCTTAAGCCATGCAAAAGCTGATATTGTCACATTTTGAGGCTTTACTTTCCCGTGAGCCAGGCTTTTCTTTCCCCTTTTTCCAAATTATTGCGAGTTAAGGAAAAATGCACTTTTAGTTCACTCTAATGCTATGTTCATTGGCTATTTTGATTCCACATTGCATTTAATTGTATAGGTGTCTACAGAATATGTGCTTGGACTTTGCATACTCTTCTACCAACAAATAATGTGAACGATTTAATGGTTAGGAGTAGAAAGACATATCATAAATATCTATATAATACACAAAGGCATCAACATCCGTAAAACTAAAGTTGATGAAAAGTACATTTTACAAGAAAAACAAGAGGGACAAAGAGAAGCTTATTGCTATTATTTGCCATCCAAATGAATCATGGGTGCAACCCAGATTATCTGCTGGGTCACTTACAGTCAGCCTTACGATATCAGGTTTCACAACATGATAGTACCTTATAGGCTATTGGTTCAAAAATCCGTATTATGGTTTTGGCAACCATGTCTGTGCTGTTGTTTTTTTGGCATATACAGCTGAGGTCACTTGGCAGTTCTCTTTCTTTTCTTCATGAAGCTTTTGAATGTTCCAAGAACAGAAAAACGTTAGTTTTTTATAATTATACCCAACTCTGGATAATATGGGTTCCCAGCACAGTTATTTGAAGTCAGTTACATATGTTTTATGATCCTACCTGGAAAAAAATTTCAAAGGACTCTGGGGTTGTCAAGTTTCATATGGACTTATTGCTTCTTGGTATACACATGGTTTCCTACCAATTTTGGTTGGACTTTTATATATTTAGTCAAAGCATTGTTTACATTTCACTCATCGATTAACTTGTGTCTCATTCCCTTTCTGGTTGAATATATTCTTTGTAGCCAATGTATTACTGTTCCTTAATGTTCCCAACTAGAACGTTGACCTTTTTGTTTAACAGTAAGAATAAGTGCGTTAAGATCTTTTGCTTTTTTTCATGTGAGTATTTAACTTATTGTATTTATATCTGTCACCAATGTAGCACGAGCGTTTTTGGGACAATGCTCAAGCAAGGAGGAAGACCATACAGTCTCTCCTACCTCTGCTGCTGGGTTAGGCAACCAGAACGATACCACTTCTGAGCATATAAATGTGTTGGTGACTTCTGGATCACTAGTGCCCAGCCTTGTGAAGTGCTTACTCTTTCGACTTGACAACTTGTTTACACATGGAAATGGTCAGTCCTTCCGTTTCTCTCTTCCTGCTCTTTAGTGATATCATATTTATGTCAAGTCCACTCATATGATTAGTTTCATGTTGTAACTAAGTTTGCTTAAAAATTTGTTTTATATTCATATTTTATGTACATGCTCATATGGAATGTAAATCACCTATCTTATGCGATATTGAAATATCTTTCTGAATTTCATGTTATTTTGGAACATAAAGGATACAGGAACAGTGCAGTAATGTCCAGTTCATTTGAAAATATGATAGTTATCCCACTCATGTTCACTGCAAATATATGAGAATTTTGATTCAAAAAACTTGCATTATGAACAGAACATGAGTGAGAATACAGGTTTAGAATAAGGTTGAGGAAACGCTTAAGTTGTACTGACAAAAATGTCTTATATTAGGATAAAGAACGTGTATATTTTTTTTTATGAAAAATTATTATGATTCACCTAAGCTTTTGTGATTTAATCCAGTGTACTGCTCATGGGAAGTGGGGAAACTGAAATGTTTCGAGTGGATCAAGGAGCGTTTCAACAATCCAAATGTCCAATTCTGTGTAATTGGGGATGGATGGGAAGAGTGCCAAGCCGCTCAGATAATGCAGTGGCCTTTTGTGCAGATCGATCCCCGCCCTGGTAGCACCCACAGGTTTCCAGGTCTCACCCTTCGAACTTTAGGGCACTACCTTGCTGTTATTTATGGCAGCTCTGATGCTCAAAATGATGAAGGCAAGTCTACATCTGATCTATAATTTATCGCCTTTTATCCTCCCACTGTATAGCTTAGGACTAGCGAACTGGAGTTTTTCTGTTCATTCCTTTCTTTTATTGCTCTGCTGCTACTACTTTTCCTAGTTTAAATCTAAAAGTCACTTGCCCTTCATTTGCCTGTTTTAGAACTGGAAGTTTTAGTCCTTCAGAATTACTTGTGTTAGGATTCGGTAATGTCTATTATGATTTGACTAGATTTGTCACTTTATAGTGAAGATAGAATATTTGGCTAGACATAGGAATAAGGTCATTATTGGATTTAGATTACGTATGAAAACGCTGAATAATGAAAAATAGTTTCACATATAGATTTTAGATGATTTTGAATGGGGTGTTTGTGGTAAGAATATGTGTTTCCCTTGAGAGTTCAGGTTCCTCCACAAATGTCAATTTTTCTTTTAAATGATCAAAGATGCTCAAGCACATCATTTGATTTCTTTTTCATACAATTTAATCCCCACCATATAAACTACAAAATGTGCCCAACAGTACAAATGCAAGAGTTGGATAGCATTTTCATTTTGTACCGGGCAGCCAAAATAGTGAAATGTCAGTGTCTGATGTTATATGCCATTGGCTTTTCTTTTCAATTTTCAGCACTCTTTGTTCTTTATATATTGTAGAGATAGACATTTGAAGTCATCTAATTATGTTAGCAGAAATTCAACTCGTTCAGAGACCAATATGATCGAGTTATGTATTCGGTATGAGTAAACGATCTTTGTATGCCTTATTATTGAAATTCTGAACAATTGAACCGCTGGAATATAAAATCTAAACATCTCTATGACTTCAATTCATAGTTTTAGAAAGTTTGGAATTAATTTGAATGTGGCGCGTGCAAGTGGGTAACCTTGTCCGTTGTCCCTTGTCTTGTGAACGGTAAACAATAATTCAATGTCGTACTTTATGTCATGTTGGTTCCCTTATCTAATCTCTTGTTGATAGATATATATGTGTGTGTGGCCGTCACAATATGTTAACACTTCCCAACAAAAACAATGTAGAATTGGTTCTATGAAGTTGGCATTTTTTTCAAATGTCTTCCTGAAGTTACAAACTTTAAAGCAAGCTCCTGAAATTAGTAAAAAATAAAAATGTTTATTTCAGCCCTCTCAGTGTCATGTGTCACTCTGTGATTGGTTTGATTTTTCAAAGATGTCAATTTTTTTTTCTTCATTCAGATTAAAATATGTGTTATTGAGGAAGTTAAACTGAACGCTTTTGTCAACTTTAGAGAGTTTGCTTTGATATTTGCAACTTCAAAAGGGTATTTGGAGAATAGTGCCAACTTCAAAGGGTTACAATGTAAATTTTTTTATTTTTTTTTTCTCCATTCAGATTGTAACATGTGTTATTGAGGAAGTTAAAGTGAACGCTTTTGCTAACTTTAGAGGGTTTGTTTTGATATTTGTAACTTCAAAGGGGTATTTGGAGAAAAGTGCCAACTTCATAGGGTTACTATGTATTTGGTACTTGCTCATTATCTTAGTTTCTTTTGCATTTCATAAACAGCAAAATACTTTTAAACACAAGAAAAAATGCACTTAAGATGTTTTTTCAATTTGAAGGTAATACATTTAATGGTAGGGAACTTGCACGTGTCTCCATTGTAATCATGCCACAGCACTTCTCCAATTCCAGTTGATTTCTTTTAGTACTGTGTAAGAAAATACTACAATTTTACAAGTAATGATATTCTTTTTTTTTTTGAAAAACAAGTCATGATATTTGGTTATGTAAATTTGTTGAAATTGAAAAGAAAATATGAATTTTCCATGTCCAATAATAATTGGGTGTCATTTTTGTGTACATCCAACTTGTATTTTTGTCAGAACCAACTTGAAATAAAAAAACTAGGTGCCTATGTCTCCAAATTCTGCTAGAAATGTTGGTCCATGTAATTCATTAGCCCGGTTCTAGTTACGATTTGATAAAGTCTTGGACCGGTTTCGAATAAATGCTCCAGTTTAAAAGAAATTGAGCTCAAAATATATTTTATACGCGATGGACTGATCTTCGATGAAAAATACTATAGTAAACCTGGATAAGCCCGGACTATCCTGCTTCACAAACAGTTGAGAGCAACAGAGCAAAGAGGTAAAAGGAAAGTAAGAAATAATTGTTGGGTTCTATTGCGATGAAAGAAATAGGAAAGAGGGGGAAAGAATAAAAGAATAGAAGAAAGAGGAAAGAATATGCAATTGGATAAAGGTGAATAGAAAATCCAATAAACAGAAAAGTGGTCCATTTTGTCTTTTTTTTTATTTAATTTAACGCAAAAACATATCTTTTATTGAGTATTTTCTTTTTACAACTTACAAACATTATGCTGCCCCATACTTGCCTTGAACTCTTCTGTACCACTCTCCACAATTCAAATTTGATCCCAATACATCTCAATTTTACATCTTGAACTCCAATCATTTTCAACTTAAATGAATAATAATAGTAATTGGTAATAATAATAATGAAATCTTAATATCTTTATGTATGAGAGGTAAAATGAGATAAATAAATTAAGTAAAAATATCGTAGATCCTGCATATTTGAAATTTATGGGAGATGAGATTGGACTTGCTCCAATTATTGTACTTGTTCATTCATTGTAAAACAGGCTTATAATTATTTAGTAGTCTTCTCTACTTTGATCAAATTCAATTATTTTGGTCTATTAACACTAATTCTTTTTCACACTTTAGAAAAACATAAATTGCTAAACAAAAAATATTAAATTGTAGCATCACATGACAATGGAAATTGGTTGTACTTGAAATTACAACATCATGGTCTTGTGGGCGCATCATTCATCCACCAGTACATTTAACTTTGTAGAAGTTTCAAACAAATGAAAAAATTTTGTACTTTTGAATTAATGTTTGAGATTCAGAACGAATAAAGCAGAAACAAAAAATAAAAACTAGAGAATAATCTTTGAAATGTAAAAGGCATGTTTGTTTCATGGAATAGCTATTCAATTAAACAGAGAGAATAATGAATGGAAAAGTAAACAATATAGGTATGTGGTCATGGTCGGATGAATTACCAAATCCTTAATCTTGCACATTTTATGGAATAGCTATTCCTCATTGAAATGGAGGAATTGCTATTCCATGATATATAAAAGAATGGATGAATAGTTATTCCATTCGAACAAGGATAGTATATAAGTTTCATCCATTTGTCATTCATTTTTCTCTATTTCACGAAATAGGTATTCCGTGAACCAAACATGCCCTAAGAAGTAAAACTTTTGTAGAACTTGATTATCGTTACCTCTATTCAAACTAATAAATGTATCGCAACCAATTAAGATTTCTCACCATATAATTTTATCAAGTATTTTGGATGGTTTAATTTAGTTGTCACTGATAATATTTCTATTTCTAAAATACTTAAAAACAATCGTTAAAAAAACATTTATATTATTGGGAGGTGTATCAATTGAACTAAACTCAACCGATACAACTCACTAAATGTTAATTGAAGGCATCATTACAAAATGAATCCGAATGTTATTATATAATCAATTAAGAACTAAACAAATCCAAAGCAATCAATGAGAAAATTGAATGGTCAAATAATACATTTTGGCTTTTACATAGAATGAAAAGTGTCAGTAAAAGTTGGGTATCGTGGAAGGTGCAAAGTATGCATGTGTCCCACTCTACTTCATTTGTGTTCAACTGCTTTTCTTTAGTACTGTCTTCCACTTTCCAAACCTTTGTTTTTTTTGTCCCAACACTTCACAATATCAATCATTAAAATAAATAACATGAATCCCAGATGAGATATTCCCCTCTCTTCTCCAATTGGGTAGTGCCATTTCCTTCTTGAAGCTTCTACTCTATGGCGAGAATCAAGACCAGAACAGAAGGGTGAAGTGAGTTGAAGTTGCAAAAACTCAAGAAAGAAAAAAAGGTATAGAAGTATAAGAAAAAGGTATAAGAATGCCACTTCCTCTTGCTCCTTATCCTCCAACTTCTCTTTCCCCACCCACAAATGGTATCATTTTCCCTTTTTTCCATATTTTCATTTTTAAATTAGGATCCGTTTGGCATTGTTGAGCTGCTATCCTTAAAAATTAGTCACATAAATTTTTCATATAACATCATATTTTGGATTATCAAAACTGCTTTTCCAAAAGATATAATCTACTGTTTTTTTAGAAAACTTCAAAATGGAGTTTTAAGAGGAAAGCAGACCGAGAAAATAATTCCAAACAGACACTTAAATTGTAGTTGAGTAATTTGATGATGAAATTAAAAAAAAAAATTCAGGTTCACAAATCCAGCTAGTATGTTCAGGATGTAGAAACTTGTTAATGTACCCAGTTGGAGCTACTTCTGTTTGCTGTGCTGTTTGCAATGCTGTTACTGCTGTCCCGCCTCCCGGTACTCTTTTTAAATTTTTTAAAGCCATTTCGGGATTGCTTTTTCAAACTGTTATCTGTTTCGGGTTTTTTGCATTAAAAGGAATGTTTCACCATTTTGATGTGTTAATGTTTGGTGTCAAAAAACAGGCACGGAAATGGCGCAGTTGGTGTGTGGAGGCTGCCACACTTTGCTAATGTACATTCGAGGTGCTACGAGTGTTCAGTGTTCTTGCTGTCACACTGTTAATCTTGCTCTAGAAGGTCATTATTTTTCAAAAATATAAGGCCAAATACATCTGGATTCCCTAAACTTGTTCAGATTTGTTTCTCGTTTTCCTGAACTTTCAAAAGTTCCTCTCGTCCTTTCAACTTGCAAAACAGTTCCTCTTGGCCCCCTAAACTTGTATACAAAGAACTTTTAAACCTTCAGATTCCACTTGTCAACTTTTGAATGAATCACATTTTTTGAAAGTCAAACCAATTAAAAGTTAACATGTGGCGTTTAGGGAAAATGGTGCATTTTTTACAAGTTGAAAGGGTGGGAGGAAGTTTTGAAAGTTCAGAAAAGCGAGAGGCAATTCGGAACAAGTCCAGAGGGGTCTAAATGCATTTGGCCAAAACATAATTATTCTTTTCTAATTTCATACTTATTAATAGTCTTAATTATGTGATTAGCAGCAAATCAAGTGGCGCATGTGAATTGTGGGAACTGCAGGATGTTGTTGATGTACCAATATGGAGCAAGATCTGTCAAATGTGCTGTTTGCAATTTCGTCACTTCTGTTGGGGTCTCTTTTTTACTTATTTTCTTTTTTTTTCCATAAAAAAATTCTTCCTCAAGTTGTGTTTATATTTTAGGAATAGATTATGTATTTTTTTTGTGTGATTTAATAGATTTATGACCGATAATGCAGGCCACGACTAGTGCTACCGAGCAAAAGTTCAGCGGCTGAAACTATATCAACACCAAATTTATTTTAAGAGGTATATATGAATTCCTCGGTATCAATTTTGCATAATACTGTATTAAGATTATAGTATAAATGCATATATGAACCGGCGAACAAAGAGGAAATTAAGTGTAAGAGGTTATTATGTGTGTATAGAGTTTTTTAGGGATGAGTTAAAGTATGGATTAGTGAGATTGAGAAATTAAACAATTAAGTGAGTGCGTTTTGGAAATTATTATTGGGCAAATATTATGTTTCTTTCATAGTGTAATGCTTTAGTTCGGCAAAAAATGTCTTTGTTGTTGCTAATTCTTTTAGATATCGGTTGAATATAATCTTGAATTTGATGGATTTGGTGGATGAATATCATATATAATCAAGGGACCAAATAGATATTTTTATTTTGTATGAAAA
>CAOJBJ012358045.1:0-11380 GCA_948291685.1 Euphorbia celastroides | reverse complement strand
AAGAAGAAAAAGAAAGATAAGAAATTTCTGTGAAGTCGAATCTCTGCTCAAATCTCGATCAAACGCAAAATTTCTGCCTAGTCTCAAAAGCATTCATATTCGAGAGAAATTCTAGCAACAAGTTAAAAGTTAAATCTGTTGTAATCTCTTTTCACGTTTGTGAAGAGAAGAATTGAAATTTTCTTAGTAAAACTGAGTGAACTGTTGGAGAGGGTATCCAACAGTTGGGTTAGAGAATAGGAGAAAGAGGAGGATACTCGTTATCTAGAAAACTCTGTAAGAAGGCTTCTCCGTCGATAAGGAAATACTAGTGGATTAAAGCTCGGAGAGGGTATCCGGAGACTGGAGTAGGCACAGGCTGCTGAACTAGGATAAAATCTCGCTGGTGATATTTTCTTACTTTGTTTTTAAACTAACTCACTGAATACTCAGCGACGCTAATACATCAGTGCACACATTCATTGAGCATTTAAATCCTTCACACTGAAAAGCACGCTGAGACTAAATTTCTCAGCGCGCGTGTCAGCATCAGCGAAAGCTAGTCTTCGCTGATCAGAGAGAGTGCCTTTAAAAAGATATTAAAAAGACTGCATTAAATTAATTTTAAAAGCCAAAAAGTCATTCATCCTCCTCTGACACGTGTTATACTGACTAAAGGGACCAATACTAGAGTATTATGTACATTTTTCAAAGAATGTAAATTTAAAAAATGTATATCAGTATATGAATTGTAATTTGTCAAAGTAAATTAAAACTAATTCTTCAATATCTTTTTTACTATACCAAAAGCCACTCATGCTTTTCCGGTGAGTATCACCGCCGTCTTCAAATACCAACCACTGCCGGAGAGAACTTTTCCGGCGACATTACCGGCATGGTGGTCCGCCAGTTTTGGGGATGTTAGTGCAACCCGAAGCTCCATTGCTCGGTACGCTTCCCCTCTGCAGTATATGAAACCGGACAATATCATAAAGTATTTTTCTACCTTCATTTGGTTGCACTTGTAAAAATATTATGATCAAAATTAGAGCAACCAAAAAAACTTTAACTTGTTTCATGATCAAGAATTTCTTGAATGTGATTTATTTTGAATTTTTGAGAGACAATGTATGGCTTTTGGATGTGAAATGGGTATTTATAGAGAAATTTTTTTGAAAATGGGATTTGACTGTTGACTGTTGGATTATAAAAAGAAAATTGATGTAATTGAATGGGTCACAAACAAGTAATCTAGGACTTAATTTGAACTTGAATCCCAAGAATTTTTTTTATTGAATTTATGAATTTAAGTATTTAACACGGTTTTTTGAAGAATGAAGAGTGTTGATTTGTTCTTGAATTTGGCTATTGGTGGGAAATTTCTTGGGTTTAATTGCATATTTGATAGGGCGTAGATTTGAATGGACTTTTTTAATTGATCAACTGCTTGGTCTCGTCAATACTGACATATACAAATGTAGTTGAAAATATATTTTGAAATTTTGTAAGAGCTAGTTTTTGTTTTACCGTGTTAAGCAACAATGATGTGGTTTGTTAATAGAGCTTTATATATTAGGCAACAGCATAAAGTTATCCCTCAAACTTGACAATAATTGTAACAACTAGACTTGTACATGAACCTGGATACCCACTTGGCTCGGTTCAAGTCCGTTCAAAATGAACGGATTTGAATATTCCTTTTAATACAAAGCCCGGCCTGAGATTGAGCCGCAAAAACTCAAACTTCTATGATCAGACTTGGTTTTTATATAAATACCTGAGCTTTCTCAGATGAATTAAAAATATATTTATTTTATATTTTTATATTATATTTGATAGTTTATACGTTTATTTTTTATATTAATCTGTAAAATTATTAATTATACTTTGAAAATTTTTACTATACTATGTATTTAGATTATTTATATAGAGTTTTTAATTTTTATAATTTATTAAATAATAAAATATATTAAAATAAAATTATTGATGGGTCATGCGCCGAACTTGAATTTGATTCCATGAGCCCCGCCCAAACACGAAGTTTAAATCTTAGGTTTGAGTCAGGCTTGGATTCTAATGTTTGAGTAAAAAACTCGACCAAGTCCAATTCGTCCCGTCTGATTAACAGCTCTAGCACCATCTATCAGTTTTGTTCAATAAATGAATTTAAGTGAGCATCCAATGTAATTGTTGACATTTAGTTGTTTGTTGTTGATAATTTATCTTCTTCATATATTGCTCCCTCTGCTTTAATAATAGGCATTTCAACCCAATTTCTAAGTCTCCAAATAGTTATCATTTCCATATTCTTAAGGGATAACTTTAAAAATTTCCTTTGAGATTTCACGTTTTTTCGAAAACATTCTTGAGGTTTAAAATCAATCAAAAGCACCTCTGAAGTTATTCACCGTTATTTTTTTACCCATATACCCAAATCTCTCAAAACCCTAACCCAAATACCCAAACACCCAACCCTAACCTTAACCCCCTTCTCGCCGTCGCCGTCGCGATTCCGGTGACGGCACCAAAATCGGCCGCCACTCCCTCTCTCCTCCCCTTATATCGCCGGAATCCCATCATCGTTCGCCTTTCTCACCGTTTTTCTCTCCCGTCGCCAAAAACTTTCTCGACGGCGGTTCATTTCCCGTCACCTGCGAAACTGAATCCCAACTCGTCGCGTTTCAAAAGTCCCATATCTGGCGAAATCCGGCGACCAAATCAGACAAGCCACTTGTCGCTGCGCATTTTGGGAACGAAACAAATCTGGTTTATGCGTTTTTCCGGCGACCTAAAACCCATCTTTTTTCACGTCATTTCCGACCAGACCTGTTTTGTTTTCATCGATTTCACCGCCGCCTTCAATTACTCTCGACCAAATCTGCCAGAAGCTCACCGCCGTTTCAACCACTCTCGACCAGATGAGTTTCCCGATCAAATTCCGGGCGTTGCGCTTTTCCCCGGCGATAGAAGGTGACGGGATCTAGCAATAGGGAAGGAAAACGACGAGGGAGGGGTAAACGACGAGGGAGGGGTAAACGCCGGCGGAGGTGGCTTCACTGACCGGCGGCGGCAGGGCACCGGTGATTCTGGCGACGACGGCGGGGAACAAGGAATTGAAATTAGGGTTTGAACCAAGATGGGTAATTGGGTTAAGTAAATGGGTAATTGGATTAGGGTATTGGGTAAATGGGTTTTAAGGTAAAAAAATTCAAATGTACCATTCTATCCTTGGCCACGTCAGCATTTTTAACGGCGTCAGTTGACTGATCCTTAATTTGATAACGGTGAATAACTTCAGGGGTGCTTTTGATTGATTTTAAATCTCAAGGATATTTTCAAAAAAATGTGAAACCTTAAAGGAGTTTTTTGAAATGATCCCTATTCTTAAAACATATTTTTCTTTATTCTTTCAACTATACCTTCACTTAGTATTATAATTTTCCAGCAATCAAAAGTATTTATCAAAAAATAGTAAGGGTAAATTAGTATATCCATCCCTTTAATTAATTAATAATTTGTTAATAGGTGTGAAACATGTAAAAAGCTAAGTAAATAAAAATAGAGGGATTAGTTGTCTTTTGAGGCACCTGCTAATCTTGGAGCCAATCATTCTGTCTTTTAAGACACCTGCAAATTGGCGATCGAAGATTATTCTGGATGTGAACATGACTTAAAAATATTTGTTCATAGTTGGAACCCATCCAGAAACCTCGTGCTGAGAACTAAAAAAAAATAGAGATTTTTCGTAGCATAAGTTGTCATAAAAAAACCAAACGAAAGCTGATTCAAGTAGAAGTTCATTTCATACTACCTAAATAAGGTCTCAACTTCGAGATTTGTCAGTACAGATATTGATAGACTCATCCACACCAGTCAAGTGTAGGCCCCAAATTGAATTCATATGTAATCGAGTCAAAATTTAGGTCGTTCTAGCGGACACCAAAACTGAAATAAGATTTTTCCCATTTCTATAACTTGAATGCCCTATCAACAAAAACCTACAATTCCCGTAATTGAAACCTAAATTGTTCTGTTTTAAAATACCAAACATTATATTGATTAACCCGATATGCATGTGGTAAAGGTCTCCACCAAGAAGCTGTGATTCTAGAAGTTGTAGAACATATAAAAGATTATCAAGTTCTCTATCGACCTCTAATCTATTTCTATAAGCAATCTATAATCATTTTTCATGAGGAATAAGAATAAAATAGTATAGCCTAAGCATTAGAAATGGAAATAGCTTAAAAAGCAAGGCTGAATATGATAATTAGGCCCCTTTTAATCATTAACCAAAGGCAAGGCAAAGCTCCACAACATCAATAAAAAAAGCCTAAAAATAGCTGTGCACTGCAAACCCAAAGGCAGAAGAAGAAAAGCAACACACTACAAAACGTTAGCTTATGAAAAGAAAGAACATTAAACCCTCACTTGAATTCCAACATTTCCATTCCCCAAATACATTATTACAATCGACACCGACCCACAAATTCGCAGGCCGAGAAAGCTCCCGTCTTTCCTCCCTTCAGTGCCCGCTTGAAGGCCTAAACACAGAATACCCGTTGCCATTGCCCGGCAATCCAGAGTAGTCTTGCCCGAAATAGCCCGAGCCATCAGGTTCTGCGTTCCTCATCCCCATCAAAGACAAGTCGGTGGCCGCCATCTGCCACTGGTTCGACATCAGCCCGTCAATATGACCGTTAGGGTACAGCAAAGGGCTGGTAGGCTGAGGTATATACTCCCTTGGTGCATCGAAGTGGGTCCCCCCAAAGGAGCTGTAGCCCCGGTGGACCCCAGGGTCCCGATAGCTCCTGGTGCGCTCGAACCGGCAGGAGCTGCTGCTGCTGCTTCCGGGTGCCAGGTCAGCAGAAACGCTCATGTCGCCCGGGAACGAGGAGTGCCTGTTTAAAAAGTGGGGCCCATTTCCGAGAGACTGGAAAACTCCGCCCGATCCGGGTCCGGGTCCCACTTCCTCATCGAGCAGGTCGTTGATTATGTCGATATGCGGGAACTCGTCTGCCACTCCTTGTGAAGTTTCGGCCCGGTTGGGCACACTGTCCCGGTTCAGCATCCCGAAAGTCAACTCCCCACGGTCAGAGCTCGGGGGCAAGAACATTGACCCGGAAGCCAAAGCCGGTGGATGTGTAAGACCAAACGGCGGGTTGACTCCCATACTTGCTGAAACCAAGCCGACATGATTATTACCAACAATGGCGTTTCGATAGGACAGAGGAATGTAACTTTGACTTGCTAGTGAAGATTCGGGGCCCAGCCGACCGGTTGCACTGACCGAGCGGTTCAGTGAGGGCGGTGTTTGAACCATTGAAACAACTGGGGGGGCAGGCCTGGGGGCTGTTGTGAGAGGCGCACTGGATGGCCTTGACACCACAGGCAGTTGTTGCAAAGCAGGTCGATCGCTCAGTTTCAGAGATGCCAGGTTTGGGTTCTCGGGTTTGGACATCCCTGTAATTTGAGGGGATAGCACTGAGGATGTTTTCCTAGTTTGTGCAGGACTCTTGTTGTCTAACTTTGATTGAACGGCAGATTGGAGATCTTTTGGGGGACTAGTAGGAGGGCTTCTATAAGAGGATGGGACAGTTGTTCTTTCTTTGGAGGAATTTTCTGTATCGACCAAGATGCGGGCGCTCGGTTTCCTCTGGGGTGACATTTCTTCAACAGCCTATCATGTCAGAAATGAAATTTGTCAAAAATAGAAGACGAAATGCCTTATACCTACAAGATGTCCAACAAAAGAGCTTAGCCAACAGTACGGTTGTACACTAAACTGATAACTAAGCTGAAAATAAATTGAAAAGTACAATGAAGAATCTAAGTAAACATAAGGAGCCACAAAAAGAAATTCGAAACCGAGGCTAGAAAAAGCTGTACAATAGGCAAAACTATATGAAAAACATCACCTTCTTAACTGCCGGCTGCTCAGACAAAGCAACCCTGTCATCTGGTGCACTAACAACAGCCTCGGTCTGACAGTCAATGGCCTTGGTACCTCCAGAAACCTCATTCAGATCGCCAACATCTGCTGCAGACCCCGAAAGTTGACTATCTGTTTCAGCTGTCAAACTCCCATCACTTGCCTTGCCCCGTGAGTGCTTCCCTCTAAAAAACAGTAAGCACGGGACCAAATACATCAACCAATATTCTAAAATCATCGCCTAGGCACTAATTTTCAAGATAACACCCAACTTTTTATGCATCTAGACAATATCAGGCCCCTGACCAATTGATTCGGTCTAGGTACTGCCTAAACCGGTTTTTTCCACTCAGGCGTTACTTAGACGTGTACATACTAAAATTTTAAAGAGAGGTTTTATATCTTATTGTAAGTATCTATTGTTATTTTTAATTTTTTATAAAAGTTTTTTATATACAAATCACATTGAAAGTAAATATCTAACTTCAATATATGTAAGAAATCCGTAAATCTCTGCTTAGGTTAGGGCCTAGGCCCCGATTAATTCCCACTTTGTCCTAGAGGCTCTCTTCTGCCTAAGAAGCACCTAGCGCTTTTTAAAACACTGACGATAACCATCTTAATAACCTTTACCTGCTAGGTGATTTAACGTATTGGTAATTTGAATGAGAGTTCCCCTTGTGGTAGCCGTTGGTTACAACTGAAGGTACTGAATCTGTGGAGCAAGTTGAGGAGCTATCATCCGTTGCAGATGTGCTCCTCTTCTCTGAAGTCCCGTTTGGTAAAGATGGAAAACTGCCCGAAATCCCGCTACTACTTACTTCTGTGAGAGGATGTGCTTCTGAAGCATCGGTGTCCCAGTGGACAGGACTCGCCTCTCTGTCTTCTGAGTCAGGCTGCTGTATGTCAGCAGCACCGTCCACTGTGTCAGATACATCTGACGCATCTTCTGACACATTAGGCTTTTCAAAAGTAGGGCCCGCTTCTACTGTAACTGAATCTTTCGTTTCGCTAGTTGGAACTTCCTCTTGGTGGTGCTTTTCCATCATTGCTCTTTCCTCTCTCCCTGCCTTTTCCTTGCCTTTTCGATTGTTCCGCTTCTGTTTGGCCTGTTGTTCATACAAACTATTAGGGCTCCAATAATTGACTACGCATTGTGATTTAGAGCTTGTTTGGGATTGCTTTCCCTGAAAGCTCCATTTTGAAGCTTCCCCTATATGCAGCAGATTTTAGTTTTGAGAAAGAAGTTCTTAGTTTATCAGTATTAAGGATCAAAATGTGCCGTCAAGAGACAAAATATGTTGTTATATGAAAAGTTTGTGAGACCGACTTTAGGGGACAACAGCTATGAAGCAATATCAAAGAGGCCCTCCAAGTAAATTAAAAATCCCAATGAACGGTGAGGAGAATGGCATACCTGTTTTTTCTTCGACTTCTTTTCCTTGTCATTCGTTCCTCGTCTCGCCTTCTGCCCGCTTTCAGCCAGCCATTGCGCCTCTTCTTCCCGAATTAGCTCTTCTTGCCTTTTCCAAGCTACTGCTTCCTGGTGAGCAACTTCAATCTTATTGCTACACCAAAAGGAGACAAAATTCATTAAGGAGAGTATGATCAATCTTTATATAAACAACAATCAAGCAACAAAATGAAGTCGTTTTCCCAAAATTGCGTGCTAATGGCTTACAAATAACAGACAACTGGTAGGCAAGGGCAAATACATGCCGGGGTAGAAGGATTGATTTCTAATGAAGGAATTTGCCAAAAGGCAACCACAATGACAAAATTCAAAAATTAAAAAATGTTGATGAAAAAACTAGTGGATGATCTGATCTTTGAGAAATGCAAAAGATTTTATTCAAAAAAAAATTAGCATGTACTATCAGCCTTGCAATCACATCAAAATTGTTACAAGTTCCACGCTATGAAAATTTCGGGCTTAGGACTTTAAAGCACAAGAACTGAAGAAAAGGATCAAACCATTTTAAACGTAGTCCCACACTTCTATTCTGAGGAATCGATTCCAAAAACATGGGGCAAAAAATATATAAAAAGGAAGACAAAGTAGTATCTGATGTATTACTTGTAAATATGGGAAAGGACATATATTTCCAGAGTCCTACGACCCATTTCTGTAAGCCGCCTTTCATCACGCTCTATTGAATCCTTGTTGAAGTCCTCACCAGAATTTCCATCCTGCACATATTCTCAAAACACTCGATCAACAGAATCAATGGCATAAAAATAATAATGTGAGAAAATTCATGAAAGTAGCAATCACAAATATCCATGAAGACTTGGCCTCTTAACTCTTCTCTCTTCAAACATCAAACTACTCTTCATAATTTTGTATGGGAAGAGAAAATAGTAAATAAGTCTTTAATAAAATTGAAAAAACTAAACGCAAAACATGAGGACCTTCAAGTACGAGAATTCTTTAAATGAATATTTAGTCGGTTAAGGGTTCACCAGATTTTGAAGGGGATGTATTTTGTAGACACATAAAAATACAATTACTATGCAAAAGACAGTGAAAAGTGATGGCATTCTCATTCCATAAATGACATACAAATGACAAGTTCAAAAAATGAATTTTGCCCAGATTTATATCACAAAAGTTACACAAGTTTCTGCATATCTACTCACCTTTGTCCGATTCTGTGGACCCTTTTCATCTTTAGGAGGCAACGGTTCTAAGGTAGCCCTTTCAAGTAATTTTAGCACATCATCCACCAATATAAATGAATCTTCCTCCACACAAACAATAGGATCTGGTAATTGCTCAGTATCTGACAATTTCATCCTTTCCTTGATACTCATATTTTGACTTTGAAGTGCATTTAGTCCACTATATAAGGAATCCATTACCAAAGTAGATGTGACTTCCTTCTCAATAAAGAAATGCTTCACAACTACTTTCAGAATTACATCTGTTTTCTCCCTAGACATGTGCCGCCTCGAATTTTGATCCAATCCTTTCCAGAAATCTTTAAAGCTGCCAAGTTAAACTTACTCCGTCACTAGCAAATCCTATTCACTAAAAAGAAAACAAGAATAGAAGGCAGCACATATTGTATTACAATTAACAGAGAAATAAAAGCATTTATAATATGGTATAGGTACAACTACACTTTCCCATCAAAGCAAATATCTGGTGCTCAAATTCAAAATTCAAAAACACTTTTTTTGGAAAAAAAATTTTGCCTCATATGGGCTTATATTAAATTGAAAGGAAAATCCCCAACCCACCCCAGATGTGATTCGAACCTAAGACATTTAGAGTCCACAAGTTCCACCTTAACCACTAGGCTAAGGCTTCAACCACCAAAATTCAAAAACACTTGCACATACCTTTTCCACTTAATTTTGTCTTCTAATAATTTTGAAAGCTTGCCTCGCCTCTCTTCCACAAAGCGGCGACAGATCTGCTCCACATTTGTCAAATACACCCTGACAAGCTCCCTTCTATACTGACAATCAAGGCAACGAAAAGGCCGATCTACTTTTTCCCTGTAAACATGAATCCAAAGGAAAGTACATAGTCAGAAACACATATATCATGTTAAAATGCCAAGTAACAGATTTTCAGAGTCTACAATTCAACCACATGCACAGGTTCTGTTGGACAACATAAATGCCGCTTACTTAAATGTTGGGCTCTGAATGGAATAGCTCTACACTAGAAGTTCACAAACCATAAGACACTATAATAGAAAAACAAATTTCTGTGAAGAATAATTAACTATTAGAAGGATTTTGGCGAGTGTTACCCAGTAGTAGTGGTTAAGATTAAAATTCTGACAAGTGACAACTAAGCGGTCTCAGATTCGAGTAATATCCAGGGTGGAGTAGCGATTTTTCATTGTAATTTAACGTAAGCACAATTGAGTTTTTCAAAAGTATTAACTATTAGAAAGATTGAGAAGGAAAAGAAACTAAAAACATAGAATCCTTCTCAAATTTGCAAAATATGGCATAGAACTCGGAAGAAAAGATATAAATCAGTCAACAAGGTTACCTGATGACCTGTACTTGGGCCTTTATAATTAACGTATCAGCAGGATCTAAAAATCCATCGGACACTTTTGATAACTCCATAAATTTTTTCCAGCCCCAATCATGCTCTTTCTTCCAGAAGCGATGCAATGTATCTGCAAAGTTTGCAATTAGTCTACTAATATGAAAACCTATATTTGATATGTTATGCAAGAAAGCCTTTGTCTAACCAACTAACCCGAGTACTTCGATTTCTTGGGATCTTTATTCACCACAGCTATTGTGAATTGAGCAAAATGACTCCAACCTGACGCAAAACATAAAAGATTTATTCATCCCCACAACGAAAAAAGAACAGAGATCCTGAAAGAAACTTAAATTTCCAATTATTTCTACCCAACCTGGTAAAAGCTTGTCATGGTTGGCAACACAAAGAAACAATGATAGATGATTGCAAACATCACAACCTTGGGGATAGATTAATATGTACCTATCGACCAAAGAAAAAAAAACATCAAATCTTAGTTGAGCAATTGTTCTAATTAAGTGGCAGATGAAAATGAAATAAACTAAAAAGATAGTTAGAATTACTAATTCCCTAGTAACATACATGAGTCAAAAATTCTTTTCCCAAACAAATAGTTTGTCGATATTACCAAATGAATATGCTAGCATGTCAAGAGGAATGAAAAGCCGAATAGGCATATATTCAAATACAAGAAAGTATGGTCCACGTAACAATAAGAAGACATATATATCTGCATAAAATAATAAGCAGTTACGCAACATATGAGAACAAAAAAAGCAATCGCAAAGAGCTGTAGTCCAAACCACTTATAGCCCCCAACTTCAAAAGCATTACTACGAAGCTCTCTTTTGCTAATCTGTGAGAATTTCTCTATCTTCCATGTGTATTTTCCGAACAACTGAGAAGGTTTTGGTCCTACAAAAAGTGAAAAGTTCAGACAAGTAATCACCTGAGAGTTTGTACATAGGGAACAACAGAAGAACCAATCAAAAGTGAATGACGACAAACCGACCACATTTTGTAAAGAAAATTTTATCATTCTTGCCTCTGAAATAAAGGTATAAGTGGAATTAACATCATCCTGGTACCTCAATAACAGATCAAGGTATTAACCACTCAGTTTGGCACTAAACTAAACAATCTCCAATCATTCAATAAAACAAGTAAGATGGCTCTAAACTCAAAGATCCCAAGAGTGAAAACCAATTATGAGGACAAGTATTCTTCAGAAACCACAACACAAGAGAAGTCACCAGCAACAATGACATACCTCCATCATCATCATCATCATCAGTGTCCCAATAAGGAGGTGAAGTAGATGGGGTTCCATTTTCAACCTGCTCAGAAGACCGCCATTCTGCCAATGCTTCACCTGATTGACATCTTTGCCCACTCGAAATGCCCTCAGTTGACCTTCCAACTCCAGTTTCCTCACCCGCAACCCCAGCCAT
>CAOJBJ012357875.1:0-10511 GCA_948291685.1 Euphorbia celastroides | reverse complement strand
ATAGAGAAATCAGGAGCAATACCTCAGCAAGCTTGTCCCCTTGAGCCTGAAATGAGAGGGCAAGTTGTTTATCGGATTCAGAATCAGAAGGAACTGCGTGCTTATTAGTTGTACTTTCATTTTGGTTGACAGAATCATCTTCATCGAAAAGAAGATTTGGGTATTTTGAAAGTGCAGCCAAAGGCCGTTTCTTGCTGCCGGTGTCTTTCTTCCATGTTACTTTCATCGTTTCCCTTCTAATTTTACTAATTTCAGTTACGGGGGATACTTGAGTATCCTAGTTTAATAAGTTCTTATTGGGCCAAAAGGCTTGTCCATGTTCGTATTTTTGATCTACAATAGTTGATCTCTGATGGCCCAAAAGGCCCATTCATAATATCTGAAAATTAATAAACGCTTCTTTATTTTAGTTTTTTTTTAATAATTATTAAAATCTTTGAAGAGGTTGGGTTTCGAACCCAAGACCTCCCATCAACACATTGGAAGGTGTACCACTTGACCAAAGGTTAATTGGTCGTTATTTTAGTATTTAGGCCTAATACATACTTAGTACCCTAAACTTGGCATGAAAATTTTTTTGACATCCTAAACTTTCGTTTTGTCTCACACTCCCACTAACCCCCCAAATTTCGTAAAAATGTAACCAACAACCCCCTCATGCTGATGTGGCAACGCGTGGACGCTTTGACTTTTCAACGCAAAATTGCTGCCATGTTAGCATGAGAGGACTGTTGGGTACATTTTTGCCAAGTTTGAGGGATTAGTGAGTCTTTTTACCAAGTTCGGGGCATTAACGGGACAAAACGAAAATTTAGAGCATCAAAATGTTTTACATACCAAATTTAGGATATTAAATATGTATTAGGCCTAGTATTTACTAAACATGAACAAGCCATATGCAGGCTCGTCACAAAATTACTTGACCAAAATAATACAAATTTAATATTTGAAATTAGTTTTTCAAGCTAGTGGACTGATACCATTGAAAGGCGTATTATTCCATAGCAGTAGATTGATATTTGTAGGCAAAACCATCTAAAGTTACTTATAATTGGCCTAAAATACCTCTCAATTTTTTATAGTTGTAAATATTTCATTTAATTCTTTAAATTTAATAAAAGTGGGCCTCCCAGTTCCCTCATTGTCATGTGTCAACTTTTTATTGGTTTGTAAAAATATATTAAAAATTAACTCTTTGAAAAATCAAATCAACCAGAATTCAACACGTGACAATGAGAGGGCTGAGAGGTGTACTTTTACCAAATTCAAGGAGTTAAATGAGATTTTCTAGTAATTATAAAGAACTGAGAAACTTTTTATACCAACTATAAAAAATCGGGGATGCATTTTATCATATTTATAAGAAAAAAGGATTCAATTTGACGTATTCACGGGACGGATATAATCTTGAATCTTTAAGCTAGTTTTGTTTCTTTTCCTGTTTATTAGCATCAGTTTCGGTTTTGGGTTTCATGTCTTTATGTTTTCTTCTTTTTTTTTTCACTTTTTACTCTTCTAATAATCTTTAATAATACTTGAACTCGAAGTATTTAGTCTATTTCAAACGTTTTTTTAATATTAGATTTATTGAAATTGTGTATTTGGTATACCACCTATCTTATTATGATACACTTAATATTCAAATTAACTCATAGTTAACAGCTTATTTATAAAGTTTTTTTAATAATTAATAAATCCTCAAAAAGATTGGGTTTTGAATCCAAAACCTCCCACCAATACTTTGAAAGGTGTACAAAAATTATTTGTAGAGTTTAAGTTCATACCAAGTCAATAAGTAAAAATTTATTTTTGATATTTTCGTTCTCCTTTTCTCTTTCTCATCTATCTTTTTCCATCTTTTCTGCTTTCAAGTTACTCCATTGAAATCCATTTTCAAACTCTTTCGCAGACTATAATTAATTGAATTAAACATGTCATGGTCTTAATTTGAGTAGCCAATTTCACAACCTGAGTTAGATAATTAAGAATTGGATTCCACCTATAAAAATTCACATGATTGGTAAATGTGAGCCATTACTGTCACCTTACAATCAAAATCAACCTTCTACAGATATAATTTCATTTAAATCTAATGCATCGGGATTTCCCTGAAGTTGTCCCAAATAACCCTGGCTTTCCTGAACTTTCAAAAGTTCCTCTCATCCCCTGTACTTGTAAAAATGTACCTATTAGCCACCTCCAACTTATAAAAGTGCACCACTTTGCCCCCTAAACGCCACATGTCGAGTTCTAATTGGCTTAACTTTTCAAAAATTTCGTTCTTTTCCATCCAACCATAAGTTGACATGTGGAATTCCTATGTTTAAAGATACTTTTTAGACAAGTTTAAGAGAGTGAAAGGCTTTTATGAACAAGTTCAGGAGGGCGAGAGGAACTTTTAAAAGTTTAGGAAAGCGAGAAGCTATTCGGGACAACTTCAACAGAGTGCCGATTCATTAAACCTTTCATTTATCATCACATACTGATTGCCAATGTGCTGAAGCATAGTGTACACTTTAGTTTTGCAATTAACATGCATTCACATTTTGATATAAACTAAATCTGCAAGACAACAAATTTTTGAAGGACATAAAAATTAACTCAAATTGCAAACACATTGGAACTGAAATAAAAAAACCTCAAAGCTTTTGTTTGAAGTAGATTTCAAGCACTCCAAGCTATGAGCATATTTTGCAAAATTAAAATAGAAAATAAATTTTATAGCGGAGAACTTTTTCCTCTAATTGTTGAAAGCTTTTATCCTCCACATTTTGTAATTATAGCAGTGAAAGATGAAGAATATAGGACATGCACTTAAAATCTATCAAATAGTCCGATGGGACACCAAAACTTGGGTAGGTGTTGAAAAATTACTCTAATCCAACATTAAATCTCAACGTCATTTTATGGTATTGTTACAGTAATGTAATAGATTTGGTGTAGTATCGTGACAACATCAAATTTGTTTTTTTTTTATTTTTAAAATTTTAAAATTTTATTTATGTTATTAGTTATTTTATGAATTAATTTATATTCTTAAGAGGTTGATTAATAAATTTTATAATTTATTTATAAATTCTTTTTTGTGCTTATTTTGTATTGTATTGTAGTTTAATGTAAAATTTAGTATAAAAGGTTGGAAAATGAGACATTATAGTAACACCAAATTATAATGTAAAGTAAAATTTAATATTAAAAATGAGGTGTATGGGTTGTCATCTTCAATGGGGCACCAAATTCTAAATTTTGTGTGAAAAAATTTCCAACCCTGTACTAAACTCCAACATTATATTTTAGTATTGTTACAGTACAACACCAAAATTGTTGTTTTATTGTAACAACACTAAATCATATTATATTATTATTTTTTGTTGTTTATTGGCTTGGTGTAAAAGGTTAGGTAAAAGTAAATAAATTATAAGATTATAATATTACACGTGTCAGGATCCTTGCTCCCCAAGTTACATTAGCTTTTTCAATAGTTTCTAGAACAATATCCAAATTTGTATAAATTATAAAGTAATAACTAATAAGTATCAGTCCCCCAAGAAAACCAAAACAAGTAAAGAACAGAGCCTGTAGCAGAGTATGAAAGAAAACAGAGCAGCAGAGGAAATGAAGCACAAGAAAAGGAGCGTATTTCCGGTGAAGAGAAAGCTAGTGAAGCGTATGATTTGGGACCATTTTCTTCATTTTCTTGCTTCTCTTTTCACTTCTCCTTCACCTAAAATACTTCCATCTCCTCCTTGATTTTTAGTTTCTTCTTTTTCTGCATTCGATTTTGTATGTTTGCCTTTCGTTTTGAGAATCAACCATGGGGCTGATGCTTTGTATAATTTCCCAGAAAATATCATATACATAATACATCTCATTGTTAACTTAGTCTTGCTTCAATTTAATGGCGTTTTAGTTTTACTTACCCATTTTTGTGGAAAATTGGCTATTTTGCTTTAATTGAAACATGAAAGAATGCTTATTTAATGTTTCTAAAAAAAGAATGCTTATTTAACTAGTTTCTTATTATAGACTAGTCCTTTGTGCGTGCCCAATTTAAGGACATAGTAGAATAAAAACATTTAATAGATTCTAAAAAGCCAAAAATTATAATTTCTTATGCTATGATTTTATTTCTTATGCTATGTTCTTCCTATGAAACCTGATAATCTACAAATCGGATCAAACATTTAATAGATTCTAAAAAGCCAAAAATTATACTAAAGCATGAAAAAGAAGGAAAAAACATACAATGGTACTATTTCGTGGTCCATACAACTGCTGGAACTTGAAAAATTTCAATCCTTTCAATGGACAACAGAAATTTCGTCACATAAAACCGTGAACTTTCCTTACGAGGGTCCACAATTATACCAAAACCATCCCCTTCTATATACAATTTCTGTGTTTATTCGTAGAAAAACAGTCCATTCACGCTAGCAAATGCAAGTAATGGAATATAAAATAAGTCTCATAAAAATAATATACTTTTTTCGAACAGTGTAGTTAGAAATGTAGAAATAATGTAAATGCGATAATTGAACTTTGCTTATTAGCTTAAATTTTTTAATAAAATGGTTCATGATATTGAATCAAAGCCTTTTAGACCTAAAAGTCAAGCAAGTAACTTGCTGCAACTTTATTTGTTAAATTAAAATTGCAACATGTAAGTGTCATGTACTAAAAAAATACTATAAATATCACGACTGGCCATACTTATTAACTTATACTTTTAGGTAAAATAGTTCATAACAAAATATCCATCAAAATCAAGATTATTGGTATATTTAAAGTACTTCAAACTCTCTAGTAATTGTTTTAACTTATTTTGCTCAAATTTGAGAGGATTCAAACTTACATTAAAAAAAGAAGAGAATAGTTAAAAGGATGAACATTTTTTGAGCAAAGTAACTTTACAAGATGGAATCAACAAGTCAAAGCTTCACGTTAGGACAGGAATTGCATTCTCATTGAGTAAATTAATTCAGCATTTGGAAGTCAATGCTTCGCACGTGTGCTTGTCTTTATTGTTGAAACCCTTCACCTACAATTTCAATAAACGTTCCACGGCCAATTCCCATCTTATAAGGACGTAGTAGAATAAAAACATTTGTCGTTGCAATTAAGATTTTATATTTTATGCTATTTTCTTCATATGAAACATAAGAATCTACAAATCGAGCCAGACATTTCATGTTCTAAAAAGCCAAAAATTTAAACTAAAGCAAGAAACAGAAGGAAAAAAGACACACAATGGTTCTATTTCGTGGTCCATGCGAGTGCCGGAAGTTGGAAGATTTCAGTCCTTTCAATTGACAACAGAATGAGGGTGCACAATACCAAATTCATCCTCTTCTATATACAATTTCGGTGTTTAACAGTCCATTCACACTAGCAAATGCAAGTAATGGATTATGCAAATAAGTTTAAGCTTAAAGGTCGAGTGATTAGATCGTAGCATCTCTATAGCAGCTCTGTTTGTTGAATTAAAAGTGCAACATATAGCAAGATAACATTTATGTGTGGGAAGTGTCATGTTTCAATTAAGAATAACTTAAATATCACATTTGAGCTTATTTGTTAGTTTTTATTTTGAGTAAAAAATTCATGAAAAACATTAATCCAAATCATGATTATTGATTTTTGTAAAGTACTTCAAACTCTCTAGTAATTGTTTTTACTTATATTGCTTAAATTTGAGCGGATTCAAACTTACATTAAAAAAAGAAGAAAATAATAAAAGGATGAACAGTTTTCGTGCAAGGTAAATTTACCATCTCGAATGTGACACATAGTCCAGAATTTAATGTGAAAAATGCTCCAATTCTGCACCAAAATCCAACACTATATTTTAATGTTGTTACAGTACAAAAAGGGGCTAACTACTGTACAAAAACATGCATGTGGTTTATTTTTTTGCAAAAACATACCTTGTGCTTTCACAATTTTGTAAAAAGGGTTAACCACAAGGTATGTTTTTGAAAAATTACATTATTGACAATGTTCCACAAGTTATTTCGATAAACTTAACATTCATTTATTCTACCTATATTATTTGTGAATTATTTATCAAAATTTGAGTAATTTTCAGAAATGTTTCATTTTATTATAATTTCTTAAAGTTAGGATCGAATTTTAATTAAAATAAATACCAATATTTTTTTTTAAAAAAATCTCAAATTTATCACTAATGTGTATTTTATTTTTATAAAGAAACCTATAAAATTTTACTTCAAAATGGAGAAGATTACCCTTTTAAATGTGGTTTTAACATTTTGAAAAGCATGTTTTTCCAAAATTCTAAAACCACAAGACATGTTTTTGAAAGAAAATAAACCACATGCATTTTTTTGCAAAAACACGAAACCACAGGGTATGTTTTTGAAGTTTTTCCAATAAAACCATATTATTATAGTTTTGTGTAAAATTTGGAGTGAATGATTGAAGATTGTAATACTGTAACAACACTAAATTGTAGTGTAAAACAAAATTTGGTGTAAAATTGGTGTTGTAGGGTTGGAGATAGCCTAATAAGACAAAGCTTCGCGTTAGGACAACAATAGCACTCTGATTGAGTAGAATCTATGTCACATGGACTCGTTTGAAAGTGTCCGAGTCGGGTACGGATCCGAATGTCTAGTGCGGCAAGCCTGAAAATTTTGGACACTTGGACACAGTCTGAAATTTGGACATGGGTGCGGACACGGTAATTTAATATAATAAAATATAAAATATAATAATTCCATATCTAGTAACAAACATAATTAAAATTTAAAATCCATAACATCCATGAATAAAACCAAGCATAGTCAATATGAAAATGCAAGGAAAAACTAAATATCTCAAACGGTTCATATAAACTTGAAAAGTTGGGATATAAAACGTTAATTTAGGAATAGATAATAATTAAAATAGGAAAAAGTTAATTTGGAATTTAAAGTTGAAACAAATCGTGCAAATTAGTTGAAGAGAAAATATGAATGTAATCAATTAGGAAAAGATAATTAGTAAACAATTAATTAATATCTCCTTAAATAAAAATGCAATCAGTTATTATCTAATTAATTATTATGTTCAAATTTAAAAATCTGAAATTAATGATTATTTGCTGTGTCTGACACCCCATTACCGGATCCAACACATAAAAATATCCGTGTCGGTATTCTGTCGACACGAGTGCAACAACCATTTTGAAAAGTCCTTAGTACCATAGAGTTGAATAAATTCAGCAAATCAAATTTGAAGTCAATGATTCGCACGTGTGCTTGTCCTTATTGTTGAAGCCCTTAACCCAAAATTCCCAATAAACATTTCGGGAATTCCACGGCCAACAACTTCTGTTGACTATTCGATTCACCTTAAAATCTGCATATTTCAAAAATTCTATTTTTTTTTATGGAAAAATTCTAAGGTGACTTTGTTTTAAGTAAAGTTATTTTAACTTTGTTAATCTCATCATTAATTGAGTGGGGTCCACCACTAATTCAATGGTGAGATCAACAAAGTTATGCTTACTTTGTTTAAAACAAAGTAAACATAGCCTACACCTAGATTATGTAGTGAGAAACAAACGTATTCTTTATAATTCGTCCCGTTAAAATTTCATTTTCTATAATTATTCAATTCAACTGCACCACATTAACAATAATTTAAAGATAAACTGATAAGCAAAATAAATTAAAAAGTAATCAACCCTAATAGTTCTAAATTCTTCGTTTTTTAATTATTTGAAGTCGTATATTTACATGAAAATTAAATCACGTTGCATTTAAATTTTTCAAGAGTTCGTGATTTCTCCAATAAGAAAATAATTTTACTGTTTCTAGGGGTTTTTCTAAAGAGAGACATTTTTCTCTCTATAATTTCTCTTGGATTTTACTGTTTGTAAGCTAATCTTCGTGTACTCTTATTTCTGGTAGATTTTACTCCTGTGATTGAAGCAATTAAGAGCCTTAGGTAGCCGATTAAGGTTCTTGGTTAGAAACAGAGAGGTGGTAAAAAGAGATTGATAGTTCTGCAAAGACTAAAGGGTTGTAGATTTCCTCGTGGATGTAGTCTTAGATTTCGGTCTAAGGCGAACCGCGTTAAATCTTGATTTGTATGTTAATTTTTTGCTTAGAAATCTTTCGGTGTAAAATTGGTAATATCGTTTCCCTTTCGATCTGTATAATAAGCTGAGTTTCATACGTTGTTTGGTGTTCTTGGCGATTAAAAAACACAAAAAAAAAAAAAAACTACTATAACTCTACAAAAATTGTAGCACATGTGGGGATTATGTGTTGTAGTGTTGGTCAAGGCCTCAACAGCCCAAACCGGTTGTAAGCCCAAATATTTTAAACATAGTTCTCACTAAACTTTGCATTTTATGACTCAGTCTTCATATATTTTTTGAAAAACTCAGTCTTCATATATAATTCCATTTTGATATATATGCAAATTTTTCAATTTGTTTCCTTAATTTGATAAAAGTACACTAATTTACCCCTTCAGTGTCACGTTTCGTCTTAGTTAGTTTCACTTTCTAAAGATTTCATTTTTTTTTATTTTTTTCTCTAATAAGGAAACGACACGTGGCAATGAGGGGATGGGGAGGGAGAGTAAACTGGTGCACTTTTGCCAAGTTTAGGAGCTAAAATAGAAGCTTTAATGTCATAACTCAACCCCGAAAAACCCAACTTTTGAAAAGTAGAACAAGGATATCATAAAAACGTTCTTGCTCTTGCTTAATTTATTTAGAATTAAAAATTATGAGAGGTTTAATTTGATTATAAAATATGAAATTAACAAAAAAATTTATAAATTATATAGAAAATTAATCGACCGTAAGGTCTCAAGTTGAACCTTACAAAATTAAGTATGACTCTATAATATCTCGAACCGATCTTGAACTTGAGTTTAACTTTATAACCTAGCTTTAACCGAATTGATCTCAAACTACCAACTCAGTTACAGCCCTATTTTACAGTGACTGGTGAATTAAACGTGAATTCCGATTATAAGTATAGCATTTGACGATTCCATTTATTTAGATAGTGCCCCAATCTATATTATATAGCTAATTTAAACAAAATAAAAGAATAATTTTCTTATCATAAAGTAGAACTAAGTGCAATATGGTATTAGATTGTCGACAAATCTAATCTAAGAATAAAAAAATTATTCAAATTTAGACATAACAAATCACTAAGAGCAATTTCATAGCCTCATTTGCAGGGTAAATAAGCAGCAAAAAAAAAAAAAAAGAAAAAAACAAAATTTCAGTGTTGAACCTGAATGTGCAGCAGCTTACTCAGTTCGTCGAGATCCTATGTTTGGACGAGAATTCCCGAATTTGAGACGTGAGAGTCGCATTTAATGCTACTTTATTCGAATTCAGCAATCGGGTTTGAGCATTCAACTTGGCAATGAAACAACAAAAGTCAAGCAACTTGTTTATCGAGTTTTGTTTTATTCCTTCCGTTTTTTTAAGTGGCTTTATAATTAATTTTCTTTGTTTTTAAATGGCTTTCTCAATTTTCAATATATAAATTTACTTATTTCTATTCATAGTATTTAATTTGACCAAATTCCAAACATACATTTTAGTAAGGATAAATCAGTATACCTGTGTCCCTAATTAATGTTTCTTAATATAAGTAAAAATCTCTAAAAGGTCACTTTAAAATAGGAAGGAGTACCTTTTATTTGGTTTTGGATTTAATTTGGTCTTAGTAATTTGATTTGATTTGAAAATTGTATTATGTTTAGTTTGGTGTGTGAGTTAGACGATTTCAATTTGTTTTTGTCAAACTAAATTGTTATGAACTATAACGATGATTTATTGACCCATACACCACCCACGATACTATTGATTTGGCTTTTTCGAAATTTCAGATTGTCGAACGCGTGTTGTATACGCTCCATTGTGTGACTGGTGCAAACTCTCACATAGAACCCCAAAAGGTAACTTTAGGTGTTAAGGTTATTTCGTTAATATAATAAACATTTTATGTTCTTAGTCAGATAATGTGAGATATCCAATACACCCCTTGCACGCCCAAATATCTTGGAGCGTGAATAATTGGGTGTCCCTATTATGGGGGTTGACCCAAAAACATTATCTGTGATTCTGATACCATGTTACACACTTAAATATTATCCAAAAGATACCTCAAGGGGTCAGTGTTATTTTGTTAATATAAGGAGCATTTTATGCTCTTAACTAATCAATATGGGATCCACAATATGTGGTCTTTGGGGTTAAGGGAGATGTTGGAAGTTAAACTGAAGTCCCTCGCTGGAAGTTTTGGAGAAATGACACCAAAACATAAGTGTCCAGAAAACCTAACATTAGTATGAGGTCTTTTGAAGTAAAGTCTAAGAATAAAACCGTGAGGGTTCAGCTCAAAGTGAACAATGTTATAATAATGCAGGCTCACAGGTACCGCCTCTCAGTACTTCAACATAATATCAAAGGCATGGTTCGGAAATGGCGAAAAAGGAGTAGAGTGTAGAGTAAAAGTTTTAAAAAAATGAAT